>LPNX010539407.1:786838-857613 GCA_001517045.1 Pseudotsuga menziesii | reverse complement strand
AAAGGAGCACTTTGGGCATCTTGCAGACATAGAAGACCCAATGGAAGAGGACATTGATGTTCTTAAGGAAGCCAAGCTCAGAAAATTCCAATTTTGATGAAGAATTTAACCAGCCCGATATTGTTGATTAATTTCATGTCTTGAAGAAAAAGTAAAATTGACAACTTTTTGATAAGATATATTAGTAATCTTTTGACTGTCATACTTTGTTTCAGAAATAAAATTTCTATATATAATATTTTTAATATGTTATTTACAAATATGTGGTATAGTTCTTCTTGAATTTATGTGAATCATCAGTTTTTGGAAAATAATATAAAATCGTATCATTTTTATACAAAATATCTCTGAAAATCCATTTGAAATGGTTTTCAATGTTTTTATTTTCTAGAATTTTTTACAAATTTGTCAATAAAATGTCTTATTTTGTTCATAAAAATGTCTTATTTTAGAGAAAAAAATACAAAATGTATATGGTTTTCATTATAACTTGCTTCTAAATGTATGTTATTTTGTTAAATTTCTGAAAAATGCACTTGAAAATATAAATTAAAAATACTTTAAGACAAAGATGATTCAAGGGCCCAAAAAATGCTTCAAAATGAAAATGTGTGATACCGGTATCAACCCTTTTTGAAACAAAGGTAATAATAGCTACTAAAATTAGGATAGAGAAAAACGAGAACTGTGTCGAGTTCTCGTTTCATAGTATAAGTGGTTTCTTTCCCAGGTAGTTTCCTCTAGCGTGTAACATTTCCATTGAACTTTAACTTGTACGATAGTTTGCTTTCGAAGCACTACCTCTTACTTGTTTAGAATGCACATTAGTTTTGCATGAAATTCACCCTCTGATTCCATGCAATACATTGAATTAAAATAAATTGTTATTATTCTTTTTGAATATTTTATTTTCTAATATTTTTTCCAAGAAAGTAAAAAATAAATATAATGGATTACTTTTATTTATTAATTAAAAATACTGAAGGGAGTCGAAATTAAAATAGTTATTGAAAGAGCGTTTGCTGGCCGATAAGGGGAAAATTCAAGTGGTTGAAGCTGCTGAGTGAGAACTCAATGATGCAGGAGGAATCTTCCCTAAAATCAGGTCACAACTACTTGTGGAGTGGTAAAGAGTTGGAGGCTCATAAATTACCCAAGTCCTAGGAAAAATACTATATAATAATATGTCCATTTAGCAAGCAGGAGGATAGCAATGGACGGGGAACATATCTGTTAATGCAAGAGATGGCACATTGAGTGTATTTTTCCCTTATGGTTCAGTGAACAGGCTCGGGGGTTTTGGAGCAAGTGAGACTTGGATGATCTAGGAGTTGGTTGGGAGGAATGACTATTTCATTTTTGGTTTGCCGAAAGTGGTGTCAGGTTCCCTATTCTATTTCATATCTATCTAAATCAGTTTAAAGTAAAACATAAAATTTAACTATGAATCGTATTCATTTATTTTTACAGTAATACTTCTATGCATTTATTTCAAACATTGTTCTTATTTTGCATCTGTTTCAAATATCTGACTTATTTAATGTATTCATGTAAAGTAAACTGATTGTATTTAGTATTCGTAGATTCATGAACTTAAGATTTATTAACAGATCTCTGTTTGGGCATGCATACCCAAATCATAGAATTCGTATAATGTTGTAAGGTTAACACAACTAGTAAATCGAGAACGAAGAACTATCCTAGATCTAGTTAAGTATTCTATATTAGGTTGTTTATGTTTCCAGAACAATATTTAGGATAGATTATATCAAAACTAGATTCATATTGTTCTAGTTAAAATCTAGGTAAATTACTTTACGACTTACGAAAGGAGCTTTCAATAGTTAATATAACAAACTCATAGAGAAAATGATAAAACAAACCCAAAACAAATAACACATTAGAGTATTCATTCATAGAACCTATAAATAAAAAAGACTATAAACTATTTTATTTAGGATGTCTTAAATGAACAAAATAAGAGTTGAGAGGCTTTTGTAAATCCAAGCTAAAATCATATCAATATTATCTCATCTCAAAAGCCCAATACAGATCGAGATTAGTAAGATCAAAGTAACCATTATAAAACACAATAAAATTCCAAATCCAATTACTATATCCATTATAACTAACAGCCCACAACAGAAGTCGAGCTTATTATAAACTAAATATTTTAGATCTACTATAACCATCATGATAGCATGAATCTAGATCCTATTTTGCACAGCCTCATCTTACACATATCTCACCCAAGGCTTATATTTTTATTTAAAACAAATCAATGGTATAGATTCTAAATCAAACTAATAGATACATCACAAACAATGAAAACATTAAAATATCCAATATGTGGAAATAATGGGTCATCATAAGATGACGACCATAGTATTAAAAAAAATTAAGACAAGAGTTTTTATTAATCGCTAAAACCCAAACAATAAACTAGTACATATCCATAGGGGAGTTGTATTAATCATTCAAATATAAATTTAAACATACATAGTTTGAAACCAGGTGGTTGTAAGTCCATCGAAGATGGAATCCACTATTTTCCCAAAACCTTAACATGTAAAATAGTTTACACCAACGTTGAAATTACACTGGTTGTAATACCACCAAAGATGGCATTGACAGTATTATAAATGCTTACACCAAAAAAAAGAGATTTGAGACAATGATGGAATAGAGAGGCTATGAATCCCTCTTTCCAGTGGAATGAAAACCCACAAGGATTAAACAAAAATTTTACAGTTGAACTTGACTTGCAATTGAGGCAAAATCTTGGTTCCTACACAGCCTCGAACCCAACCAAGTTATGTCTAAATGAACCAATGTTACATATGGGAAACATCCACGCCAGGAGCCACTTGCAAAACCAAACAACCAAGTAAGTTAGTTGCTAGATAAACAAGATTTTTTTCAAAATGTTGAACAAAGTAAAACTTTGTCATGCTCACCTTAAATGTATAATATAAAAGGAATGGGAGGAGGTGACCATGTCCCTACCCTCATCGGTTTCCCATAACCGGAAAGAACCAACATTGCAGTCAGAACTTTCAATCATTTTATTAAAAACTGTAATGACTAAAGTTAAAAGTATATTACCTTATCCAAGTGTAGAGAGGGACAGGGATCGGCTACTCCGGCAAGCCCTTATTCCTCCTTTGTCTGCATTTTAAACCAAAACCCAGCTAATCATTTGCTGGTTCAAAAGTCCTAAAAATAATTTAATAAAACAATTACTGAGCTAATCCAAACTTACCAGGTTAAAGGAAGTCAAAAGGCCATGGAAACATTAGCTCGGATTCGATTCATTGTAAACCAGTAAGGATTAGTTTGTTCGGCAACCATCAAAACCGAGAAAACCTCTAACACACCTCAGAAGCAAACAACAAATGCAATTTTACAAACTGGGTAAAATTTTAACGGGTGAAACTACTCAGTGTAGCCATGGAAGGAAGAGATTCCTTCCAAAGGAGTTTTAGACCAAATAACAACGCAATGAAATGTTCTGACAGACAAAGAACCACTTTAAAACCTTATCAAACCCTTTCCAGCTCATAAAGACTAATGGAGGGATGAGATTAAATATCAGGAAAGATTTTAAATGCCTGACTATGCTCTCAACTCGCAACTAGGACCAATATTTATTATAAAGTTCAACCACATCATAACCTTGTACCTCTAATTTTATCGCATGGCCAAAGCATAAATTATAACATGACAATATTTTTATTGCGTTATATCAACCTTCGACTATGGTATAAACCCCATAGTCCCAACTTTGTTAACAATCAAAACAAGGGCATATAACTTTGTTTTTACACCGTGTGCAAAATACCATGGTTATACCGTGGACCAACATAACCTTATTTCATGACAAGTAATGGAATCAAGACTATACACCATACTCTCCCAAACCTTTCCCTCTTCATAAATGTATGCAACTAACATCATGCTTTAGAGTTAGGGCGTGAAGTCTAGGGATGAGACTTAGCCTTAGGGCTAAGCAATCTATTAGCAAAACATATAATAAGATAAATATAAAAAGTGTCAAGAACATCACCTTTAGGTGTGATGACAGAATTTCGACAACCATGTAAACATCTGCATAATTTATAACATGTCAAATATCAGTAAGAAACCAGTATACGTTACTATACAGTTAAACGACATTGTATTTATGTTTCGATCAATATTACATTATTCGTTGGTAAAATAGTAAATAGATATATTGAAAACAAAATTATAGTGGAATTTTTAGGTGTGTGACAGAATGGTATCAGAGCATGGCTACAACACTTAGCCTGAACAATCCCACAATGAAATTGATAAAACCAAAAAACTAATTTTTTTCTATCGTGGTTTGATTCTCTTGCGAAACAGGAAGAGAATAATAAATTTGTTTTTGTAGGAAATAATGATAGATATAGGAATGCCTACAGAAGAATAATCTCATCCTATAAATCTAGTGAACAATGAAGAGGGTAATATAAGGGAGGGTGAAATTTAGGTAAATCTTAATGAAAGTCAAAACGACAACCCATCTGAGTTACAACAAACTGTTAAATAATTAAGATCAGAATTAAAAAGAGTTAGAGAAATTAAACGAACGTATTCTGAAAGCACGAGAGGAGTTAAATAACATGTTTCTAGATAAAATACAAAGTAATGAAAAAGAGATACACAAAGAACATGAACTTAATATGGAAAAAAATACAACTTACAAACGTAAGGGAAGGAAGCTAGAATTTTACAGTTATGGAGCTGAATCTTCTAGTGAGGAATCCACTAAGCACCATATATAAAAACATTAAGATTTTAGTGAAATTAGTGATAGTAATAAAAATAAAAATAAGTACAAACCTTATGAAGAATTTTTTGGAGAATTTAAAAATATTAAACCTCTTATGTTTAACAGTGAGATTGAGAAAGGAGAAGAAGTGAAAGCTTGGTAATCTAGAATGAAGAAATATTTCTAGATCTATAACTATTCTGATGAATTAAAGGGAAAAATGGCCATCTATAACTTAATTGGAAAAGCAAATATTTTGTGGAAATGTATAAAAAAGGTAAAAGGTATAAAATATCGTTATGTAAAATGGAAAACCATCAAGAAGCACTTTAAACAAAAGTATCTTTCAGAATAGTACTACGAAGAAAAAGCTAAGGAATTTTATGAATTAAGGTTAAATGTGTTATGACCATGAAAGAACTATGTAGTAAATTCCTAAGTTCTCTTTGTTATGTGCCTTATATAATAGATGAAAAACCAAAAATACAGTGTTTTCTCAATTGCTTGCCTCTTATGTTTAAGGAAAGGATTGAGTACGACAATCTAAAAACATTGGAAGACGCAATGAGAAAAGTCAATTTCTATTATGATCATAATAAGAATAAAATAGAAAATGTACCTAACTGGAAAACTAAAAGACATGAAAACTTTGATCAAAGAAATAATAATACTAAGTTTTACAATAGTGGGAATAACCACAAAGGGTATCAAGGAAATAATTATAAAGGTTTTAAACCACAAAACCATGCAGCAAAAGAAAGAGAACCATTAAAATGTTGGGAATGTGGCAAGTCACATTATTTTAAGGACTGACCCATAAGAAAGAATTTTTTTAATAACGTGCACTCAATTCAAGAAGCTACTACAATTGGGGATATGGTGATAAGCATGCCTAGAATTAGTGTTGCATTAGAGAATCGACAAGTAGACCGTCAGACTCCAATGGTCGAAATTGAAGGTATGATAAAAAGTCAACCCTTTTATATACTAATTTATCCAGGAGAAAGTTTGGGTTATTTATCACCTAGGATTGTTTAATTGTGTAAATTACCACAAGAAAAATTTGAAAAAACTTGGCTAGTACAACTAGCCACATGTACCAAACGAAATGTCACTAGTTATATGGAAAACTATGAAATTAGGATGAATGTATTGAATACACATGTTGATGTGAACATATTATCATTAGATTCTTATGATTTGCTAATAGGAATGTACTGGTTGGAAAAAAACAGGGTTATGTTGAACTGTTATGATAAAAATTTTACATGCATTGATGATAATGGAAATACATTTAAAGTAAAAGGAATTCCCAGAAAGGTTACCATCAAAGAAATAATTTCCTTGCAGATGAAAAGATATGTACGTAATAGATGTAACTTTATTTTCACTCTACATAATGGATGACAAGGATAATGCTAACAAAGTTAAAAGAGAGGATATACTGATCTTAAAATATTTTAAAGACAAATTTCTGCAAGAAGTCTCTAGACTACCTCCGAAAAAGCGACATAGACTTTACAATCGATCTAATACCAGGAGCGGTACCAACATCGAAATATCCTTATCGGATGAACATAATAGAACTTATGGAACTTAAATCACAATTACAAGAACTAATTGATAAAAAGTACATTCGACCTAGTGTTTCCCCATGGGGGCATCGATCTTATTAATAAAGAAGAAATATGGAACTTTAAGATTATGCATGGATTATCGACAATTAAACAAGATGACTATTAAAAATAAATATCCTTTACCCCAAATAGATGATATATTCGATCAGTTTCGAGAGGAAATAATCTTCCCCAAAATAGATTCAAGGTCCAGATACCATCAAGTACAGATCAAAGATGAAGAGATATTTAAAACTGCTTTTAAAAATTGATATGGTCATTGTGAGTTTGTTGTAATGCCATCATGTTTAAAAAAACACCTACAACATTTATGTGCTTAATGAATAATATTATAAGCCTACTACTAAGATAAATCCATAGTCGTCATAATCGATGACATACTGATTTACTCAAAGAATAAATAGGAACATGAAGAACACCTAAGAATAATTTTACAAGTGTTAATAGAACAACAATTGTTTTCTAAGTTTAGAAAATGTGACTTCTTTGAAGACACAATTCAATATCTATGACACGTAGTGTCTAAAGAGGGAATATTTGTCGACCCCGACAAGATTAAGGCTATCATTGAATGGTCAGTTCCTTAAAATGTAATCGACATAAGATCGTTCATGGGAATTACGGGTTATCACCAAAATTTTATTGAAGGATTTTCTAAGGTAGCCTACCCCATAACTTCACTACAAAAGAAAGGTAAGAAAATGGATTGGAGAAAAAAGTGTACTGAAATTTTTAATAAACTAAAACACATGTTAACCACCGCCCTTATCTTAAAAATTGTTGATCCTTTTAAAGATTATGTCGTATGCACTGATGCATGTAAGGAAGGATTAGGCAGGGTGCTAATTCAAGAGAACTACGTCGTGGCCTATAATTCTACAAAGTTAAAAGAACATGAGAATAGATACACTACACATGACTTAGAACTTGCAGAAATTTTACATGCACTAAAGATGTGGTGACACTACCTCATCGGAAGAATTTTTTTGCTAATGTCAAATAACATAAGTTTAAAATACTTATTTGATCAACAAAATCATAATGCTAGACAAGCTAGGTGGTTGACATTTTTAAGTGAATATGAATTTGAAATAAAACGTATAAATGGAAAAGAGAATAAAGCTGCGGATGCTTTAAGTCGTCACACAAATTTACTTTTTGCAAGCAGTAGCTATGAATCAGATTTAGAAGATAAAATTTTAAATACAGAAAATTTTGATAAAGAATGTCAAAACCTAAAAAAAAATACTGTTGAAAATGGAAGGAACCAAATACAAATAGATTTTAGTCTGAATGGAAGAGGATTACTGCTGCATAAAAATGGATTATACATACCAAATACAACAGAAATTAAATTAACAGTTATGAATGAGTTACATAAACGACCATATTCAAGACACCCTGGATACCAGAAAATGGTAACTATGATAAAAAAAAGTACTTCTTTTTCCCTAACATGAAAAAAGAGGTAGCATAATATTTAGCCCATTGCATCGAATTCCAATAGGTAAAAGAATAACACCAACATCCAGCAAGGTTAGTGCAACCACTACCCATTCCAGAATGGAAAGGGGAAGTAATCAACGTGGATTTCATAAAAGTTTTACCTGTAAATTTTAAACAACACGACTCAATCATGGTCGTAGTGGACAATTTTAGTAAAGCAACTCATTTTATTTCGATAAAATCTACTTATAATGTTGTTAACATTGTTGATGTATTTATGAAAGAAATTTTCAGTTTACACGGTGTACCTAAGGTAATAACCTCAAATAGAGATATAAAGTTTACATGGACTTTTTGGAAGGCATTGTTTAAAGGACTAGGCACACAATTAAATTTTAGCACTATGTATCATCCGCAAATGAATGGACAAACTGAAAGAGTAAACCAAATCGTACGAGACATGCTTAGAATGTTTGCAATGGACAAACCAAGTAATTTTAAAGATTACTTGCACTTCGTATAATTTGCATACAATAATCATTTTCAAGTATCAGCTGGAATGAGTCCCTTTGAAATTTTGTATGGACGCAAATGTAACACTCCAATTTCTTGGAGTAGTCCATTCAATAAGTTAATTTTAATACCCGAATTGTTAAAGGATATGGAACTAAAAGTGAAAATAACTGAAGGCTTCCCAAGGTAGGAAAAAGAGTTATGCTGACTTGAAAATAACTCCTCGATATTTCCAGGTAGGTGAGCATGTATATACCAGCATAGATCCACCTTAAAGGTGGCTCTACCAAGCACCAAGAGGGATCAAATATCTCAAGGTGAAAACCCTTTCCCCTCTATCAAATCCAATACTCACCCATTTTGTCATTAAAATCACGTCTTCAACATAATATATGTAGTTGAAAGGCAAGTTGCCATGGATTATCATGCTATGGGGTATCCCTGCAAATTATTGCACGTTGCCATGCATAATACGTGAAGGGGTATCACTTCATATATTTGATTATGCATGTAATATTTGTGGTAATTAATATCATATTGTTATGGCACTCTATTAATACTCTTATTACATATGCAAATAAATTTTTTACCTGCAAAAATAAGTTCCATATCCCCACTAAGTAATTGTTGCATTGGATGGCGCATGTATTTATGCATATTCTTGTAGTCTCTGCAAGCATCGGAAATGATAATATTGTTGTAGTGATAGGGAGGGAAGGTAATGTTTGTATTAGGTAATTAATCATCTGTATCCTGCAGGTATTAATACCTATTGTTGCATTATGTGCAACCACTGAAAATGATAATATTGTTGCATTGAACTCGTAAGTAATATTTGTTTCATATCATTAATTATCAATTATCTTGATAACTCAAGTATTATTTGCATTACAATGATGTCTAGATATCCCACGTATTTTTTGCATTACATAGTTGGTTTTCACTCCAACAAATGGAGAACTGATATAGGTTTTTTTATTAGCGCAAATGGAGAATATGTTTAAATGGCTATAAACAACCCTAAATCCAATTTCAACATGATAGTAATTTTTGAATACGGTTATAATATTTGAATGTTTTAATATTTATGGTTTTAAATATTAAGTAGATATTACAAGGGATTTAAGAGAAAGGTCTTAGACGGGATTTCAGTATTTTTGTAGATGACGGTGATGAGTGAATGATAAGAGGTTGAGTAGTTAGTGTAATAGAGTGCCTTGAAATGTGAAATTTGAGAACTCTAGGGCGAAGCATATAAATTCTTGTGCATTATTTGCAATAAAATCAAAAAATATTTTATGCAATGTGTTTAATATCGTGAGATTTCTTTATGAGAAAGAAAGTTCATGCAATTTTTTAAAGAAAATTTTTATGCGATTTATTTAGTTTTAAAATGAAAGATTAAGGGCGTTGAGAAAATGTGAACCTCAACAGGCTTCATATATGAATTTATCATTGGCTCTATTTTTATTATGTTTTGATATTTATTTTATTTTTATCAAGCTGACCAGTTTTTTGTATATTCAAATTTTTTTCTTTTATTTTTTATTTTTATTTGAGCTGATTATAATCCAGGAAAGAGTTACACATCCCCCCAATGAAACCCTACCAGCATAGATCCATCATAAAGGTGAGTCTAAAAAGCACCGAGAGGGATCAAATCTGTCCACGTGCAAACCCTTTCTCCTCCATCGAATCCAATTTCCACGGATTATCATGCTACCCGATATCCCTGCATGTTATTTCACACTGCCAAGGATAATACGCAAAGGGGTATCACTTCATATATTTTATTATGCAGGTAATATTTGTGGTAATTAATATCATATTGTTATGGAAGTGTATTAATACTCTTATTGCCTAAGCAAATCAATTTGTTACCCACTCAAATTAGTTCCATATCCCCACAAATTAATTGGTGCAGTGGATGGCCCATGTATTTATGCATATTCATGTAGTCCGTGAAAGCATCGAAAATTATAATATTGTTGCACTAATGACAAAGGAAGGTAATGCTTGTATTAGATCATTAATTATCTGTATCCCCCAAGTATTAATCCATATTGTTGCAGTCTGTGCATCCACTGAAAATGATAATATTGTTGCAGTGAACTGGAAGGTAATATTTGTATCATATCATTAATTATCAATTATCTCGAGATCTCAAGTATTATTTGCATTATATTGATATATTTTGTTTGCATTACAATGATATCTAAATAGCGCAGGTATTATTGCATTGCATAGTTAGTTGATATATCTTTCACAACATCAAATGGATATATATATATATATATTTCTTTTTTCTGTGCTCAAATGGAGAATATGTTTAAATTGCTTTAAACAACCCTAACTCTAGTTTCAACATGATAGTAATGTTTGAATATTTTTATAATATTTGAATGTTTTAATATTTATGGTTTTAAATTTTAGGGGTTATTACAAGGGATTTAAGAGAAATGATTTTTACTAGATTTCAGTATTTTTGTATATGATGGTGATGAGTGAATGATAAGAGGTTGAGTAGTTAGTGTGATAAAGTGCCTTAAATGTGAAATTTGAGAACTCTAAGGTCAAGCATATTAATTAGTGCACATGAGTTACAATAAAAATAATATTTTAAAATAAAAAAATATGTTTAAAAGTTTGAAAAGTAACCACCAAAACAATTATTAATGTGGTTTAGTTAGAACCCGGTTATCAAATTTAACCTAAAGCACTTGATTTTTTTTTAAATTTAGCTTTAAATGGTATTTTTAATTCCATGCTAGTTTTTAAAATGTTATAAAGTGAAAAATGTCAATCTATGGAAAGTACATATAAAATTTTAATAAGAGCATAACCTTATTAATGATATGTAATGATGAGAGAAAGAAAGTGGTAACAACTATGTGAAAAACAAACACTAGCTAGATTTATTGAAAAATAAAACAACATTAATTTTTTTCAAAGCAAAAAAATTTGTGCATAAAACATTAACTCATTGTTTAAATTCGCATATAGCATAAATATAATTAATAATAGATTTAAGAACAAATATTGTCTTCTTTAAAACAAATATTTTGAAACCATAGTTTGTTTATTCAAATTATTTTCTTTTATTTTTTATTTTTATTTGAGCCTATTATAAGCCACGAAGGAGTTACACATACCCCCAATGGAACCATATGAAGGGAATATTAAACTTAAAGAAGAATATTATATTTAAAATCTTGATTTAATTTTAGTTTTTTAAACTTAACACTCTAAGTGTTTTCTATTTTAAAATAAAGTTAAAACAAAGATTGTGATTGATACAAATTTATTTTTGCTAAAGAATTCATAAGAACATCAATGAATAGATTGTAATTGTAATAATAAAGATTTATTTTGGATTAATATTTCATTTTTAATTAGGGTTAACCTAAATTATAATATTAATCATGAAGAAAAATTTAATAATAACTCTCCTTAATACCATGAGATTTAGAAAAAAAGTTTATGCAAATTTTTTAAGAAAAAAGTTTATGTGATTTAGTTAGTTTTAAAATGAAAGCTTGAGCTTGTTGAGGAATGTGAACCCCAACAGGATTCATATATGAATTTATAATTGGCTCTATTTTTTTAGTGTGCTTTGATATTTATTTTATTTCTATCAAGCCCACCATTTTTTTCTGTATTCAAATTATTCTTTCATTTTTTATTTTTATTGTGTAACCCACCTACAACAGAAAAATAATTTTTTTTTATTTATTTGAGAAAAATTTATGTTAAAATTATTGTAAAGTTTTTTTATGACCAAGTTGGCCAAGGATGACTCTAATTGAATATTTATTTATTTAAATAATTAAATAGAAAAGACACATATCCAAAGGAGAATGTTGAAAGAGTGTTCACTGACCCACTAGGGGGAACGAGCAGCTATAGAAGGTTGATTGACAAGTGGTAACACTAGAATTTCACTTTCTAGCTGTTGCAGGAAGAAAAATACCTAAAATTGTGGTCATGTTCCCTGAGAAGGGGAACTAAGCAGGTGGCTCATTTAATTTCAAAACTGACCCAAAGACCTAGGCAATCTTATAAATACCATCGAATTAAGCAGGAGGCTCACTACATTATATTTCCAAATGAATGAACCTTGTGATTGATACAAACTGAAAAGTCACGCACTCAAGGAATTCAATGAGGGGATAGCTAAAGTGAAATTGTTGAGTTAAGTCTACTATTGAGTGCTAAGTTCCAAAACATTTTGTGTACTATTAAACAGTCTCTTCGTCCTAGTGGTTTAGTGAACAGGATGGGGGGTCATAAGAAAGTAATATTGGATGCTTCAGGAGACAGTTGGGCGGAAGCGTCTCCTTTGGGTGTTTGTCCCTCTTCTACAAAATTATCCAGGTTCTAAATGATTTGTTTTTTTTCTGTGAATTTATTTTATATCTGTATTTTGTTTATGTAGAATGGGTAGCATTAACAGAGTTTTAATGGTAACTATTCTATATGGTATATGTCTGAAAAGGAAAAGATGTAGTTATTTTCTTATGATATTATAAACAGTTTTTTTGATGTATATCACTCTAATAGTTGTAAAATACATAATTATAGTTGTAAATTATAATGATCATTGATATATGAACAAGGCATTTCTCTTTCAACTAGTATTACTTACATTACATTTATTTTAATTAGATTTGCTATGTTCCAAACTAGAATTCAAATCTCCCTCTTATCACTTAGTGTACCTAAGAGTTACTTAGATAAGTATTATATAATTATATTTTCTTAGCAGTATTAACAATACTAGGGTTTATAAAACTAAATTGTAAACTACTATAGAACCTCATTAAAACCTTTCAGTTCGACAGGTTTCTATTAAAATGAATTTTCTATGTAAATATACATTACAGTATTTAAACAATTTTACAAAGTACAGTATTAAGTATACCTTATGTAATTATATATTAAAAATCCTAACCAAATCTAATTTCACTAAATCAAATATGCAAACCTATAACCCTCGACAGACAACGTGTGTGTGTGTGTGTGTGTGTGTGTGTAACTAAGGTTTTACAAAGAACTTATACCAAAACCAAATCAATACATATCAATATGATAACAGCCTTACAGCTCATTTCGTATTATATATAAATAGTAATCAAAATTCAAAATCAATTAGAGGTAACCAGACTTTGGCCACATGACACAAGAATCCTTTTTATATTAAACTGTAACTAAGACTTAAAAATAAATAATAATTAAACTAGGTTATCGAATCAAATCCTACCAAAGGAATTCAGCTAAAACAAATAGATTTACAAATATAGATGCCTTATGGACCAACTAATATGTGAATATTCTTTCCAAAAGATAATACTAAGTCAAGGATGTTAGCAGATCGCAACACTTATTGCAGGTCAATGACCATTGTATGAATCCTATAAAGACAAATAAATAGTAAAATCAATATTAAATATTGCAACAATGAGTATAGCTTCTTTGCTTCCGATCAACGCATCTTGACTTAAAAGCCCTTAAATTCCACATTAAATAAAAACCATTTTTATCTCTTTAAAAACTACCAAATTCAGCTGAATCTGAGTTCGAATCCCATAGGGACTGTTACGTCTACAAGTAGAAAAACCAATTATATAAACTATGAAAAAAGTTAATCCATCTACAGTTAACATAAAACATCTCACAACACAAGGGGAGAATATTCCACTAATCACCATGACAAAGCATTGCTTGGTATTGTACAAACAAAATGAAACAAAACAGAGAAATGGCCTCTTTGCCTTAACTACTGTAGTATCCATGATTGGCCTCATGGTTTAAAAAAAATAGATTACTAGAAGAACAAGCTACAAAGTTATAACCAAAAATACATTCAAGAAATGAATCGATGGTGCATTTACAACACAAAAACCCTTACGGGAGTTTTACAAAAACAACATTTCATTACATTTCTTAGAGATACAAGGCACTGTTTGCTAGAGAGCATGACGAAACCCTTTCCAATCACTAAACTCTGTAAAGTTTCCATTTTAACAAAAATTAAACAGTAATGATTCCATTACGTTTCCCTTTGACTCTACAGTGAAAAGGGAGACCGTTTTTAAATAACTAAAAGTGCCATAGAAAGAACCTCAAGGTTTATCATATTAATGAAAGAACACATAGAAAATGACTCCAACTCTGTTCACAGAACCATCCATGGCACATCATAGGAATAACCAATGGAGTCACCAAAGAGGAAGGGAAGTTCCAGGTCTTACTGGACCACCTTCCAGAACATTTTCCTTCATCCACACGGCAACCAATGGGAGTCTACTGCATTGCAAACATCGCAACCTATAAATATTGAAACAAGTAAAAAGAAAGAAGAAACTCTTTTTCAGTTGAAAACCATAGTAAGAGGCATACCTACAAAAGAAAAGAAGTGGCATTAACGTAGCGCAATACCACCCACCATCATATTGAGTTCCATATCAACAATTCATTGGGATTACAAATACTTTGGTGCCATTTTGGAGTCGAGAGTGTGTGGCCAAGGTTGAAGGCCCGAAAGCCGACAGCTCGGATATCCCTTCACTCCTTCGCAATCCATATGAATGCAGCATCAAAACCCCTAGGTTTTTTTGATACCACTACATGCTTTCCAGTTGTAAAGGTTAAGAAATCACGTGGCTTGGTAGTATCACCTTTAAAACAAAATGTCAACCCAAACTCTATAGTTCGAAAAACCACCAAATTGCACCATGAAAGCCTTAAGTTGTTCCTTATGTATGTTTGTTTAGGCCAAGCGCTTGGATGTTTTTGAATTAAGATAACTTACACGTTTAAGTCATCCTTGCACACCTTTAGTGGGGCTCAATTTATGCTAACACAAGTAGGCAATCTTGAAGTAGGGTCACGTGCAGAAAAATAATAGTAGTTTTGTATTATCCCAAAGGTAAGTAAAACTTGGAAGCCATCCTCCAAACTGCATGAGAAGGCTTACAAGTAAAGCTAGAACATAAACAACAACCACAAAATTTCATGCAACAGGAAATAAAAGTAACATTTTTCATAAACTTAACGATAAGAAAGTTGTGACGTCATAACAATACGTTGCATCATAATCTCGTCGCAAAGAGTTATTTTGTTAAAGGACTAAACATATTTTGAAGGTGTTGTGAGTCTTATTTATCCTTTATATTTTGCATTCAAACCTAAGACACATTTTATTGTTTGTCATAACTGAATAAAACACAAATTTGAACATCGTATGGATTTATTTTATCCTATATATTTGCTATTAGAGTTTTTTTTTTTAATTTTACAAAATGTGGAGATGTTACATATTTGAGTTGACTATAAGCCAATAAGCACAGAAGGAGTTACAAATCCCCCCCCCTACTGGGATTTAGAATGCGCATCTTGGAGCAATGAAGTGAATATTAAACTAAATGAAGAATATTAGATTTAAAAACTTGATTTAATATTAATTTTTTAAAACCTAGCATTATAATCATTTTATGTTTTAAAAGAAAGTTAAAACAAAGATTGTGGTTGATGAAAATTTCATTTTGCTAAATAATTAATAAGAACATAAATGAATAGATTGTATTGTAATAATAAAGATTTGGTTTGGCGTGATATTTCATTTTTAATTTGGGTTAATCGAAATTATCACATTAATCATGAAGAAAAATATAATAGTAATTTTGTTTAATACCGTGATATTTCTTAATAGAAAGAAAGTTTATGCATTTTTTTAAAGAAAAAATTTATATTATTTAGTTAGTTTAAAATGAAAGCTTAATTGTGTTGAGGAAATGTGAACCTCAACAAGCTTCATATATGAATTTATAATTCACTCTCTTTTTTATTATGTTTTGATATTTATTTTATTTTTATTAAGATGACCAATTTTGGTATATTCAAATCATTTTCTTTTATTTTTTATTTTTATTTGAGTCGATTATAAGCATGAAAGGAATTACACATCCCCCCCCTGCTGGGCTATAAAATGCACCTATCGACGCAATAAAGGTAAAACCCAAGAAAATCTCCCTAAGATTGGGCAAGTACTCAAAATTGGCACTCAGGTATTGTGGGTCGTTTGAAATTTTGGAAAAAAGTTGGGCAGGTAGCATACTAGTTATTCCTACCGCCTACGATTAAAGTACATAATGTTTTTATGTTTCTATTTTGAAGAAGTATGTTCATGATCCTACTCATGTGAATGATTGGAATATTATATAGGTGGAACCCAAAGGAGAGTTCCATGCGGGACCGGAGCGTATTCTAGATAATATAGAACTTTTACTATGGAACTGTTTCATCTGACAAGTCAACGTGCAATGGAAGCACCTTAGTCTGAAAGATTCCACTTGGCAATTGGAAAGTAATATGCGGGAAGCATATCTGATCCTATTTCAAGATGAAATGATGGAAGAATAAAGACAGAAAAATAAAACAATGATGATGGTGTTATCCTCTAAGGGAAGGTGTATGTAATACACTAAATTAAAATAAATTGTTATTATTCTTTTTTAATATTTTTGACAAGAAATTCAAAAATAAATGTAATGGATTATTTTTATTTATTAATTATAAATACTTGAGGGAATCAGGACTGAAATAGTTGTTGAAAGAGCGTTTACCAACCCATAAGGGAAAATTCAAGTGGTTGAAGCTACCGAGTGGGAACTCAAGATGTAGGAGGTGTCTTCCCCAAAAGTAGGTCACTACTCCTTGCGGAGCATTAAAGAGAAAGAGGCTCATAAATGACCAAGTCCTAGGAAAAATACTATATAATAGTATTTCCATTTAGCAAGAAGGAGGCTAGCAGTGGAGGAGGAACTAATATATTAATGCAAGAGATGGCACATTTAGTGGATTTTCCTTGTTCGACGAAAAGGCTCAGGAGTTTTGGAGCAAGTGATACTTGGCCACTCTGGGAGTTGGTTGGAAGGAATAACTATTTCATTTTTGTTTTTACAACAATGATGTCAGGTTCCATATTCTATTTCTTATCTATCTAGTTAGTTTAAAGTAAAATCTCAAAGTTAACTATGAATCGTATTCATTTATTTTTTCAATAATACTTTTATTCATCTGTTTCAAATATTGTTCCTATTATGCATCTATTTCAAATATATTTCCTATTTAATGTATTCATGTAAACTAAAATGATTGTATTTAGTATTCGTAGATTCATGAACTTAAGATTTATTAAAGAATCTCTAGTTGGGAACCCATACCTGAATCAGAGAATTCATATAATGTTGTAATGTTAACACAACTAGTAAATCGAGAACAAAGAACTATCCTATATTTGGTTAAGTATTCTAGATTAGGTTGTTTATGTTTCCATAACAATATTTAGGATAGATTATTTCAAAACTAGAATCATATTATTTGAGTTAAAATCTAGTTAAATTACTTTACGTCTTACGGAAGAAACTTTCAATAGTTAATATAACAAACTCATAGAGAAAATGCTAAAAAAAAACAAAAACAAATAACACAACAGAGTATTTATTCACAGAACATGTAAATCGAAAAGACTATAAACTATTTTCTATAGGAAGGTATTAAATGAACAGGATAAGAGCCGAGAGGATTTTGTAAATCCAAGATAAAATCATATCATTGTTATCTCATCTCAAAACCCCAATACAGATCAAGATTACTAAGAACAAAGTAACCATTATAAAATACAATAAAATTCCAGATCCAAATACTATATCCTTTAACTAACATTCCATGACAAAAGTCGATATTATTATAAACTAAATCTTGTAGATCTACTATAACCATCACGATAGCACGAATCTAGATTGTATTTTTCACAACGTCATCTTACGGGTATCTGACCCGAGGCTTATATTTTTATTTAAAACAAATCAACGCTACAGATTATAAATCAAGCTAATACATCATAAATAGTGAAAACCTTAAAATATCCAATACGTGGAAGTAAGACCATCGTATTATTGCATCCATGGTATAAATAAAACTTAATACAAGAGTTATTATTAACCACCAAAACTCAAATAGTAAACTGGTACAGACCTATCGGGGGTCATATTAGTGATTTAAATATCAATTTAAACATATAGGGTTCGATATCGGGTGGCTGTAAGTCCATCGAAGATGGAATCCACTATTTTCCCAAAACCTTAACATGTAAAATAATTTACATCATCGTTGAAACCAAAGTGGTTGCAAGACCATCGAATATGGAATCCATAGTCTTATAAAAGATTACACTAAAAAAAGGTTTAATACACTGATGGAATAGAGAGGTTGTCAAGCCCTCTTTCCGTTGGAATGAAAACCCATAAGGGTTAAACCAAAAATTTACAGTTAAAATTATCTTGCAATGGAGTAGAAAGCATGGTTCCTACACGACCTTGAA
The DNA here is from genome assembly GCA_001517045.1 of Pseudotsuga menziesii. Lineage (NCBI taxonomy): Eukaryota > Viridiplantae > Streptophyta > Pinopsida > Pinales > Pinaceae > Pseudotsuga > Pseudotsuga menziesii. Next base: position 838,838 of record LPNX010539407.1, on the reverse strand, counting down.
CCCAACAACCTTATGGATAAATGAACCAATGTTGTAGATGGGTAGCATCCATGCCAGGAGCCACCTACAAAAACAGACAACCAAGTAATTTAGTTGTTGGATAAGCAAGAGTGTTTTTCAAAATTTTCAACAGAGTAAAAATTTGTCATGATCACCTTAAATGTATAATGTAACGGGACTGGGAGGAGGTGACCTTGTCGGCACCCTCATCAACGTCCCATAACCTGCAATCACCAACATTGCAGTCAGAACTTTCAATAATTTTATTAAAAACTGTAATGACTAAAGTTAAAAGTATCTTACCTTATCCAAATGTAGAGAACGCCAAGGTTTGACTCCTCTAGGATTCCCTTATTCCTCCTCTTCTTACATTTTAAACCGAAACCCAGGAAGTCATTTGCTAGTTCAAAAGTCCTAAAAATAATTTAATAAAACAATTATTGAGCTAAGCGAGACTTACCAGGTTGTAGGCTGTCAAAAGACCATGGAAATGCTAGCTCGGATTCGATTCGTTGTAAACTAGAAAGGATGAGTTTTTTCGGAATCCATCAGCATCGAGAAAACCTCCAACACACCTCGCAAGAAAAAAAATGCAATTTTACAAACTGGGTAAAAGTTCAACTAGTGAAACTACTCAGTGCAGCCATGGAAGGAAGATATTCCTTCCAAAGGAATGGCAAACCAAATAACAGGGAAGTGAAATGTTCAGAGAGGCAGGGAACCAATTTAAAATCCTATCAAACCCTTTCCATATCATAAAGACAAATGGAGGACCAAGATTAAATATCAAGCAAGATTTTAAATTCTTGGACGTGATGTCAACTCGCAGCTAGGAGAAATCTTTCCTATATAGATTCTTTGATTTTTTTAAAAATGATGGAAATCCTACGATGGTCTTACTACCATTTGGAAATATTCACTACTTTTGTTGAAATGGAAGTCTGTGGGATTAAAATAATATCTCCCCGGGTTAATTACCCGTATGTTCTTTTAGGCAATGCACTTCTAGATAGATCCTAGTAGTTAACTGTATATTTGATTTTGATAAATAATAAATTTTGGTGATAATGCTTAATATGATTCATGTGTAAATTTTCTTTAACTAAAATTTATTTCGCAGTAAACTTATAAAATTCATGGTTTACTCAATGGTTACCATCCTTCTATGGACTTACAAGCATTCTTTGAAATTGGGGAAAATTTGCTGCTACGATTAAGAGGGTGTTTTATTGGAAAAATTGTAATGTTGATTTAATTGTCTCCCTGGATTTCTAGTTCTTAATTGATAGATAAAATATCTATGAATCGTTGTTGATTAGATGAATATCATGACTGATATGAACCATTTAACTGTAAGTAAAGGTATTTTGATGATTCTCCTTTCGCATCATATCGTATTATATATATATATATATATATATATATATATATATATATATATATGATTCTTCGTTTGTTAGTTCGCTATGTGGTAAATCGAAAAGGGTTGGTATATTAGTATTGATAGTTTGTCTAAGGTATTATTAAATATTTAATTAGATCCCCTTGATCCCGATCTGAACAATCTTGATCCGGTAAAGGGGTTGTTGAAAAGAGGTTTATTAAATTATAGTTTTTGTAGCAACTCCTCGACTTGTAATTCCGATAGGGGAAACCATTCAATATACAACACTTTTGTTTATAATTCTTATGTTATGTTTGAAATTTGTTTAGTATTTTAAGATTGTTATATTTATTTACCTTAACCGTAATTTAACTAGATCTATCTTAAAATATGACATAAGAAAATAGTTTAACAGGAAATAATTCATAGATATTTAATCGATTGAGGAAATGAGTGTTTGAAAAGAAATTGAATCTATAGTAGACAAGATTAACTAGAAATCCTTGGCTCTGGTATAAACAAAATATATTAACAAAATAATTAATCTAGCATTTCAGAGGTATAAACAAAAATCTAGAATTATTACATGATAGACAATTGTTCTATAAGAATGCATAAAACATTTATGCTTGTGAATATAGCTTCAAATCTAGGTTTAAAACAAACATCCTACTATGATTAGAAAAAAAGAATAACAACTTGGAAGCACTGCTGGGAAAACAAAAATGGAATAGTCGTCTGTCCCAACCAACTCTTGGAGCAGCCAAATCACTTGCTCCAGAACCCCCGAGCCTGTTTGCTGAACCACGAGAGAAAAAATACACTTAATTCTCCATCTCTTACATTATCATATTCAATCCCCGTCCAAAGCTAGCCTCCTGCTTCCTAATGGACATACTATTATATTATATAGTATTTTTCCTAGGACTTGGTCATTTATGAGCCTCCTTCCCTTTAACACTCAACAAGGAGTGGTGACCTGATTTTGGGGATGATGCCTCTTGAACCTTGAGTTCTCACTCAGTAGCTACAACCACTTGTATTTTCCTCTTGTGGGTTAGCAAACACTCTTCAACAACTATTCCACTTCTATCCCCTTCAGTATCTTTTATTGATAAAAAAAATAGTTCATTACATTTGTTTTATTTTTTACTTTCTATAAAAAATATTTAGAATAATAAAATAAATTGTCTTTGTAGAAATTAATAATAAATTCTTAAGTTTAGGTGTATTACATACGCCTACCCTTGGAGGATAACATCGTCCTCAGTGTTATTAACTTTTTTATTTATTCTTCTATTTTTTCATGTTAGAATAGGATTGGATATGCCTCCCGCATAACACTTTCCAATTCCCAAGTAGATTCTTATGAACTAAGGTGCTTCCATTGCACCTTGACTTGTTTGATGGTACGACAAATTATTATGAACTAAGTAAAAGTTCTCTCCTGTTGAGAATACACTTCGGTCCCACCTAGAACTCTCCTTCGGGTTCCACCTGTATAACATTCAAATCGATGGCATGAGTAGCATCATGAATATAATTCTTTAAAATGGAAACATGAAAAACATTATTTACTTTAACAGTAGGTGGTAGGGCTAATGTCACATCCCCTCTCATAAACCTAGCGTGATGGAGAGGATGTGATGCCTCTATAACCAATAATCTAGCCCCATGAACATAAGAAAAATGCATTGGAAGTAAAAAAACACATGCACATTTATAATGCATACAGTGGAAGTAAATTTCTACTTAAACCTCTAGCAAGCATTCAATACATTCATAATAATTCTTAAAACAAATACATAATTGCAGAATTAATACAAGAGAGTACTTATCTTGAAAATGAGATGCCCCGATAAACTAGCTATGTCATTGTAACATTCCACCCAACCATAGACCAATTGTGCTCATTAATATCTCAGCATGATTGCCACCTCGAGATGGGCATGGTTTCTACAAGGAAAAAGGGAACAACAGACTCACACATAGCCAAATACACACCAAGGTTCAGTCAATCCAATCCACAATTGGGTTTATCAAGATGCTAAGGTAGTGGAAAGGAAGAATTGCTAAGCTAGTGAGCTCAAACACGGAGCTATGGATACCTCTACAAGATCTATCTAGCTTGGTCTCCACAATACCTACACACCTAACACAAAGAAGTATTTCCTTCACTGCTACACAGTCCCTCAGGCCTTACCTTCCATTCTAGTGTTCTCCAAGGTGTGAATAGAAGATTAGCGAACCTCTTTTGATATTTTGTGAGGTTCCTCTCTTCACTAGGTTTATCAAGTCAATTTTGGTCCTCTTCCACTCCTAATTCATACTTACAGTTCAAACCAAAACAACGATTCACATAACAACAAAAAACAAGTGTTGGTTATGAAGAAAAATGTTTTGGCTGTGGGATGCCCAAGATGGGGTTTCCATTAGTCTCAAAAGTCATGGGAAACCAAAACCAAAATGGTAGATGGGGAATCAACCCTGGGAGAGAAAATTCAATTTTGGAATGTTTATGGGCCTTATAGGGGCAAAAATGGCCTCTATAAACCACCAAATCGTGAATCTCTTCTTCCCATCCACTATGCAACACAAAAATGGATTTTCGACCATGGAAAAAATGAAGGAAATGTAGAAAAACATGAAGAAAATGCCCCATCTAGCTTCAGTTGCATGAGGAAGTGAAAATTGTTGGTGAGGAATGGATTGGGCACACATTTCTAGGTGTTTTCTTGTCCCATGAGAAAAAAAATACAATTTCCCAGAATCCATGGCTTTCCCATACACGAAATTGACTGTCATACATCTCCATTCCCAATGCATTAACTACCCCAACCAACTCTTGGAAGAATTAAATTATTGGGTGCATAAGTCTAGATGGGTAGTTGAGAGTTTAAAAAATTCTCTCATTGACATTTGTCTTAACACTATTGTCTCAAGGGTTTGAATAATTTCCCTCCCTATTCCTTGTGAAAATCATGCCCCCATATCTTGTTGTATTGCATAGCTAGTTGTGGGTATTTTATTAAATTGTATATTCACATGATGTCTCAATTTATAGACTCATATCCTCCATTTTGAATTCCAGGGTATATACATCATTTGTCCCTCTCAATTGGATCTCCTGAAGGTGATTTTCTAGCATTTTTTATCTGAGAAGATGTTGTTGAATTATTCCTTGTTCCACTTTTTTATCCTGGGCTTCAGGCCCTTCAGACTTTGTTGGAATTTGTACATTCTCAGATCACCCCCTTCCCTCAATTCCTCCCACCAGGATTTAATCCTTTCTTCAAAGTATGGATGCTCCATCCAAAATTTGTTCAAACCTAAAAGGTTTCTTAAATTGGGATCCCAGGCCACTCCACATGAGTTCAATTGGTCAATGGTCTAAGCCCATCCCTAGAAGTGTTGCACTATGGATCTCACTCCCCATCTCAATGATGGATTCAGTGACCTGGGGGTGGCAGGCATGGGGGGGATCCTTTTGGACCCCGGAGGAAACATAGAACAATCCTTTGCCTAGGGGTTAGGGAACCAAACTAATAATGAAGCTGAGTGGCTGGCTCTGCTCCAAGGTCTTCAGATGTTACGAGCAAAAAATTATCGAAAGGTTTTGATTTTTGGAGACTCAAAGCATGTCATCTCCAAACTGATCAACGGCTACCCCTTGGGGGCAATCAAATGTCGTCGCTTGTACAACAAAGTAAAGCCTCTGATGCTTCATTCCTTCGATCCCTTCCATATTCTCCGGATTAATAACATTGCAGCAGATAAAATGGCCAACATTGGGGCTTCTCTTCCGCAAGGTGTCTATAAGCAAGACGGGTATCCCCCCCTCCATAAATATATCCCGTAATGATGGAAAAGATCTCTATATGGCATAACTACTTCCATGTGTTTAGGAATCTGCACTTAATTGGGCATTGCTTCAAGGTCCCCATCCTTGTCCTATGGTTTTTTTACCCCCTTCCCTCTCCCTTTCCCTTCTCCTTTATCCCCGTTCTCCTCCCGCTCCAAGCCTTCCTTTGTCTTTTCAAACTTCCCCCCTGCTCGTCCTTTGTCGGCTCCCCTCATTTATTGCCCAGTCCCTTCCTCTTCACTGCGTGGCCCTCTCCTCATTCCCTCCACCCTCTGGCTGATGCGGTTTTAATGGCCTTTAGGCCTCGGGTCTTCGACATTTATTCCTCGCACGCCTCTCTTCCCATCTATCTTTATCCCCTGTTTGCCTCCAATTTTAGTATGTCTCTCCATCCTTTTCCCATTGTGAGCTCTGGCCTCCACGAAGCTCTGCGTCTTATGCTTTAGGTTGTTTCAGGAATCAGTGAAGGGTGGCTCCAAGGCCTCCCGTGGCAGGTACTCCCCCTCACGCGCTCGGTGGTGAAGGAACGGCTGGCCTTTGCAGCCCTTTCTTCTTGTTCGTGCTCTTCCCTCTCGGTGTCTCGGGCTGCAACTCTCAACTGTGGTGCCTCTGCGTATGGTAAAAGTGGGCGAAGTCTGGTTCTTGGCTACCGTTGCTCGGGCTGGCTGGAAGGAACAGTGGGCACGATGGTTTGCCAAAATCTAGGTGCAGGTTTTTTGCTCCAAGAACTTGTTGTTCTCAGTTCGTTTGTGCAACAAGATAGCGTTCCCGATAATCCTGATTGTGCCACCCTTAATCTCCTTGCTCGGTTAAGCATCTCAGCTGCAGAATCCAGAATGGCACAGGGTGGAGAATTGGCAGGCATAATGGACATAAAAAAGAATCTGCGCAGATTATATGAGCTGCTAGCTATCAATGTCGTGGATACTAAATAAATGGTCGCGGAGGTGAAGAAAATGGCAGGCACAGTAAGTTACACTTCCCAGCAGGTAAGTAATAACGATGCTCACATAGATGACAATGAGAGCAATCTCCGGGAAATTATGGGGAAGGTGGATAGGATTCCGGAGGATCTCCAACGATTCATTGCAATGCACCAGGCCAGTAGAATCACCAGTGAAGTTGCAGAAGTTGTGGCTCCTATGGAAGAAGAATCTATTGTTCAGCCTCGAATCAATAGAGGCAATCAGTAATCTGCCCCCTTATGATGTTTACATGTTTTTCTGTTTGTTTTTATGTCAGCAGTTCATAAGGGTATACCCCTCCTGCAGTCTCATATGTTTTGAGCAAACTATATGTAAGGTTTTTTGGGAAACCCCTTGGTTAGTTCTATGGTGCAGCGATTTCGTTGTACATAAGCATCCGATATTATATATTTTGTAATGAATGGCTGTGCACAGCCTCTTTTATATATAAACCCCCTTTTCAGTTTCTGTAAAAAAAAAATGATGGATTCAGTGACCAAGAAACAATCCAATCTATAAGGTATGTGTCTATCCCCAATTTTATTTTTGTTCCATGTGAACCAACCTTCCCTCGGAATTATATCCATGAGGCTGAGATCCTCAATAGTATCATGGAAGTTTTCACATTCCTCTTCCAGCCTGCGCCTTCTTCCCTTCTGTTATTCCTAGGAGTTAATGAGGTTACAATATTCCCCCACCACACAATGGGCATTAGTCATACCTTCCCTCAGACGTATTAGAGAAATAAGGAATTTCCTCTTGTCCCCAGCCCCCTGGGGACCATAGACATTCATCACCTTCGCAGAGATTTAAAAACCAATAACCTTAAACTCGGATGTTAGAGAATACCGAGACCCTTGAAATCCTTCTAAAGTCACCTAGGTAGGATCCCATAGAATCCCTAGGCCTCCCGAAAACCCTCTTGCATCGATCCCCATACCTTCACATTTTAACCATATTTTCCTACAAAGGTCCTAGATATAGTTTGCCTGACACTTTTCCTCTTGCAAAAAGACAATGGAAGGATTTCTGCTTGATATTTTTATTCAGAATTTTGATTTTATATGGGTTGTTTGAGCCCCTGATATTCTAGGATAAGATCTTCATTGGGAAACACTTACAGACCCAGCGCATACTTGATGGTCAGGTATTGAACCGATTCTACCAGCCTCTTTCCTATCTCTTCCACTCTCTGTTTGATGATTTTTCTTCCAGTCTTCTTTTATTTCTCCTCGCATATTTTCTTCATTTCATTATGATAACCTAAGCTAATACCAAGTTGAGTGGACGATCAAACCTTTAGGATAGCCTCTCTTAGGAGAATTACTTGTTCTTGTGGGACATACACTTTCACTTTTTCTATGCAGTCTCTTTAAATTCCTTCCAGAACAAGATCCCCTATGTCCATATCTTCTTCCTCTTCCCCTGAGTCTTTCCCTTGTCCTTATCGCCCTTTGTCTTCACCAATTTCGACTTCCATCATGGGATCAAATTTAAGAATCCCTTCTGGGAGCTATGAACCCATATTTTCCTTTATGATTTTGTCCTGATTTTCCTCTTCATGATCTTTCAAAGTCTCAAACTGGTTTGATACTGCTATTTTCTTGTGCACATCCTGATTTTCCTGTTTTCAGATTCCTCTTTTCCACGATGGGATTCTTGAAAAACCTTGATCTGGCTAATCATTTACCTTATTTGGATTTATCTTTGGGGAATTTAATGCTGAAATATATGGCCATGTTCATGACATCTATGGAAATGAAATGGGGTATGTTTATAATCTAGGGTTTGCATCCATTCCTCATATTCCCATGTCATTTTGATCGCTTTTGGTAAATATTTGGATAGATCCATGTAAACACATGTCCGAGTATAAGTAGTATAGCATTGAATCTTTCTCTATTCGGATACCTTAACAAATTTACCCAGACAGATCCCTCGATCCTCCAAAATATTTGGATCTCAATATTCACTCGAAAGAGAATACAGTCGAATCCATACTGGTGCGGTTCTCATGTCCTCCTTCTCTAGACAGAATTTCTCTTTTCTCTTTCTAGGGCCATAATAAATGGCCTTCTGAGTAATACAAATATGAAACATCACACAAAACCCAATCCCTATATTCTATACTGATAAAAGAGATGGCAAAGAACCCTCTAGAACCCATCTAGATATCAAAATGACCCCTAGGTTTCCAGGTTGTATTGATCCACCAAACTAGGTATTTTCTGAGGATTGCATGCCAACAAACTTCTCGATTAGAGCATGATATGGCATATGCTAGATTCATTCTCTTATCTTCGTATATTGAACTACCATGGATGGAATCAAAGACGCTTTCGACATGCACTTCCTTGGCTTCCTAACCATTGGTCCTTCACCTTGATTTCGGCCTTGGGCCAGATCTATCAGGATATCCCCAATATTCAGGACATCTATGCTTGGTATATGGGAGGCTAAGCTGCCTCCCCCTTTTCCCTCCACCATCCTCCATCATACCTTCCACCTCTTGAAATTCCCCCAACCATCCCTTCTCCTTTGTCTCTCCCCTGATCGCGGTATTGTCACATAATGATAATGTTAATTCTAGGCACAAAATCGGAACACACATAAACATTCCCTCGATCTGGTAGTGTTATTTACTTAAACTATATGCTTTTAAATCCATGATTGATTATGTTGTTGGCTTATACTTCCACAATTAGCTTATGTAATCGTTATTCTTCTATAATATTTATATATTTCACTAGTTAAATAAGTAATTAATTGGAATCATATAGTTTGTACAATGTTAGTGTTATAAATGTAAAATCCTTTCATATGTATTAATTGATATAGATCTATACTATACATTAATAAAAAGGATTATATCATAATACTTCTATATGTGTAAGGATTTGGATGAACTCTCTGTATATACTTATATGTTTTTATGTAATCCTTATTTGTAGTTTAAATCTGATAAATAGAATAATACTATCATGATTAGAGATCCATTCTACATTTAGTTTCGTAATTACAGACTAAGGAAGAATTTGGAAATAATTGATACAAACATGAAATAGACTATTCACTTTAGAAATACATGATACCAATTAGAAATAGACGGCTCTTATCCATTTATGTGTAGAATTCCATTTTCAAATGAAACTAGAATTCTTAATCCAAGTATACACATTTAATCCTAGAATTCCCTAATTGCTACTAAACATTCAATCATGGCATCATTAGACTAACTAATACATACTAGGTCCTACATTAATCTTCTTTAGATCTAGAATTTAAAACACATTCTACAAACATTTAAAAACATAAATTATGAACCTGGCACCAATGCTGGGAAAACAAAAGTGGAGAAGTTGTTCCTCCCAAAAAACTCCTAGAGCAGCCAAGTTACTTGCTCTATAACCCCTAAGCTCATTCTTTGAACCACAAGATAAAAATCCTTCAATGGGCCACCTCTTGCATTCACAGATTCAATTCCTATTCAATGCTAGCCTCATGTTGCTCATGGACATACTAATATCTAGTATTTTTCCTAGGACTTGGTAATTTATGAGCCTCATATTCTTTAGCACTAAACTAGGAGTTGTGACCTAATTTTTGGGGTTAATTCCTTCTACATATTGAGTTCTCACTCAGTGGCTTCAGCCACTTGTCTTTTTCTCTTGTGGGTCAGAAAACACTCTTTAACATATATATCCACCTCCCCCGCCCCCCCATTAGCATATTTATTAAATAAAAATGTTTTATTCTCGAATTTCTATCAAAAATAAATTATTAATTCATGGTGTATTACAGATTATATCAAAACTAGAATTATATTGTTCCAGTTAAAATATAGTTAAATCAATTTATGGGTTATGGAAGGAACTTTCAATAGTTAGTATAACAAACTCATAGAGAAAATGCTAAAACAAACCCAAAACAAATAGCACAATAGAGTATTCATTGCAGAACCTGTAAATCGAAAAGACGATAAACTATTTTATTTAGGAATGTTTTAAATGAATAGAATAAGAGATGAGAGGAATTTTTAAATCCAAGATAAAATCATATCAATATTATCTCATCTCAAAACCTCAATACAGATCGATATTACCAAGATCGAAGTAACCATTATAAAATACAATAAAATTCCAGATCCAATTACTATATCCATTAACTAACAGGCCACGACATAAGTCGAGATTATTATAAACTAAATTTTTTATATCTATTATAACCATCATGATAGCATGAATCTAGATCGTATTTTTCACAGCCTCATCTTACATGTATCTGACCCGAGGCTTATATTTTTATTTAAAACAAATCAACGCTAAAGATTCTAAATCAAACTAATACATACACCATAAATAGTGAAAACATTAAACTATCCAATACGGGGCAATAATGCCATCGTAAGATGGAAGCCATAGTATAAAAAAAATTTAAGACGAGATTTATTATTAACCTCCAAAACTCAAACAATAAAATGGTATAGACCCATAGGGGGGTCGTATTAATCATTTAAATATCAATTTAAACATACAGGATTCAAAATCGGGTGGTTGTAAGTCCATCGAAGATGGCATCCACTATTTTCCCAAAAACGTAACATATAAAATAGTTTACATCAACGCTGAAACCATAATGGTCGTAAGACCATCGAAGATGGAATCCACAGTCTTATAAAATCTTACACCAAAAAACAAACTGATTTAAGACAATGATGGAATAGAGAGGTTATGAATCCCTCTTTCCGGTGGAATGAAAACCTATGAGGCTTAAACCAAAAATTTACAGTTAAACTTATCTTGGAATTGAGGCAAAATCCTAGTTCCTACATGGCCTTGAACCCATCCACCTTATGGCTAAAGGAACCAATACTGCGTATGGGAAGCATCCACGCCAGGAACCGCCTGCAAAAACCAGACAACCAAGTAAGTTAGTTGCTGGATAAGAAATATTTTTTTTCAAAATGTTGAATAGGGTAAAACTTTGTCATGCTCACCTTAAATGTATAATGTAATAGGACTGGGAGGAGGTGACCCTGTCGCCACCCTTATCGGCATCCCATAACCTACAATCACCAACATTGTAGTCAAAGCTTTCAATAATCTTATTAAAAACTATAATGACTAAAGTTAAAAGTATCTTACATTATCCATGAGCAGAGAGTGCCACGGGTCAGCTCCTTTGGGGCACCCTTATTATTCTTATGCCTTCATTTTAAACCAAAACCCAATGAATAATTTGCTGGTTCAAAAGTCCTAAAAAGAATTTAATAAAATAATTACTAAGCTAAGCCAAAGATACCAAGTTAAAGGCAGTCGAAAGGCCATGGAAATGCTAGTTCAGATTTGATTCATTGTAAACCAGCAAGGTTTAGTTTGTTTGGTGACCATCAACACCGAGAAAACCTCCAACACACCTCAGAAGCAAACAAAAAATGCAATTTTACAAACTGGGTAAAAGTTTAATGGGTGAAACTACTCAGTACAGCCATGGAAGGCAGAGCTTCCTTCCAAAGGAGTTTCATACCAACTAACAACGAAGTGAAATATTCAGACAGGAAAAGAACCACTTTAAAACCCTATCAAACCCTTTCCACCTCGTAAATAAAAATGGAGGGCTTAGATTAAATCTCAAACAAGGTTTTAAATGCCTGGATGCGTTGTTAACTCATAGCCAAGACCAATCTTTATTACAAAGGTCAACCAAATCATAACCTTGTACCTCCAATTTTATCGCATGTCCAAAGTATATATTATAACATGTCAACGTTTTTATTTCCTTAGATCAACCTTCAACTATGGTATAAATTGCATAGTCCCAACTTTGTTAACAAGTAAAACAAGCACATATAACTTTATTTTTACACCTTGCACAAAATACCATGGTTATACCTTGGACCAACATAACCTTTATTCATGACAAGTAATGGGATCAAGACTATACACCATAGTCTCGCAAACCTTTCCCTCTTCATAAATGTATGTAACTAAGATCATGCTTTAGAGTTAGGGAGTTAAGGCTAGGGTCGAGAGTTAGCCTTAGGGCTAAGCAATCCCTTAGCAAAACATATAATAAGATAAATATAAAAATTGCCAAGAACATCACCTTCAAGTGTGACAGAAGAATGTCGATAACCATGTGAACATCCGCATAATTTATAACCTGTCAAAGATTAGTAAGCAACCTATATAAGTTACTATATAGTTAAATGACATTGTATTTATGGCGTGATCAATATTACATTATTCATTGGTAAAAGAGTATATAGATATATTGAGAAAAAAAATTATAGTGTAAGTTTTAGGTGTGTGACAAAATGGTATCAGAGCATGGTTACAACACTTGGACTAAACAATCCCAACACTGAAACTGATAAAACTAGAAAACTAATTTTATTCTATTGTGGTTTGATTCTCCTGTGAAAAATGAAGAGAATAATACCTTTGTTTTTGCAGGAAATTATGGAAGATATAGGAATGTCTATGGAAGAAGAATCTCATCCTAGAAATGCAATGAACAACGAAGAGGGTAATCTAAGGGAGGGTGAAATTTGGGTAAATCTTAATGAAATTCGAAACGACAACCCATCTGAGTTACAACGAACTATTAAAGAATTAAGAGAAGAATTAAAAAGAGCTAGAGAAATTAATGAATGTATTCTAAAATCATAAGAGGAGTTAAATAACATTTTTCTAGCTAAAATACACAATAATGAAAAAGAGAAACACAAAGAACCTGAACTTAATATGGAAAAAACTACACCTTGCAAACATAAGGAAAGGAACTTTGGAATTTTCCAGTCATGGGGCTGAATCTTCTAGTGAGGAACTAGCCAAGCACCATACAGAAAAACATCAAGATTCTAGTGAAAGTAGTGACAGTAATCAAAATAAAAAGTAGTACAAATCGTATGAAGAAATTTATGTAGAATTTAAAAGGATTAAACCTCCTATGTTTAATGGTGATATCGAGAAAGGAGAAGAAGCGGAAGCTTGGTTATCTAGAATGAATAAATATTTCTAAATCTATTACTATTCTGATGAATTAAAGGCAAAAATGGCAATCTATAACTTAACTGGAAAAGAAAATATTTAGTGGAAATATTTAAAAAAGCTAAAATGTATAAAAGAATGTTACATAACATGGAAAACCTTCAAGAAGAACTTTAAATGAAAGTATATTTCAGAATAGTACTACAAAGAAAAAGCTAAGGAATTTTACGAATTAAGGTTAGGTGCTATGGCCATGAAAGAACTTTGTAGTAAATTCCCAAGTTTGCTTCGTTATGTAAACCAAAAATATAGTGTTTCCTCAGCTACTTTTCTCTTATGTTTAAGGAAAGGATTGAGTATGACAACCCAAAAACACTATAAGAGGCAACGAGAAAAGCAAATTTATGTTATGATCAGAATAAGTATAAAATAGAAAATGTACCTAATTGAAAAAATAAAAGACGTGACAACTTTGATCCAAGAAAGAACAATGTTAAGTTTTACAAAAATACTGGGAATAACTACAAAGGGTATCAAGGAAACAATTATAAAGGTTTTAAACCACAAAACCCTACAGCAAAAGAAAGAGAACCTCCCACTACCTTTAATAAAAACACGGCACAGAGAGAACCATTCAAATGTTGGGAATGTGGCAAGCCACATTATTTTAAGGATTGTCCCATAAGAAAGAATTTTTTTAATAATGTGCACTCAATTCAAGAAGATTCTATAGTTGGGTATATGGTGAGAAGCATGCCCAGAATTAGTGCTACATTAGAGAATCGACAAGCAAACCATCAAAATTCAATGGTCGAAATCGAAGGTATGATAAAAAGTCAACCCATTTCTATACTAAATGGTCTAGGTGCAAGGTTGAGTTATGCATCACCTAGGATTTTTGAATTGTGTAAATTACCACAAGAAAATTTTGAAAAATCTTGGCTAATACAACTAGCTGTAGGTACCAAACGAAAGGTCACTAGTTATGTGAAAAACTGTGAAAATGTGATTACTGAATTGAATACACATGCTGATCTGAATATTTTACCATTAGATTCTTATGATTTGTTGACAGGAATGGACCATTAGAAAAGTGATAGGGTTATGTTGAACTGTTATGATAAAAATTTTACATGCATGGATCATAATGGCAATACAATTAAAGTAAAAGGAATTCCCAGAAGGGTTACCATCAGAAAAATCTCCACCTTGCAGATGAAAATATATTTACGTAAGGGATGTAAAGTATTTGCAATCTATGTAATTGATGACAAGGCTAATGATAACAAACTTAAAATAGAGGATATACTGATCTTAAAATATTTTAAAGACATATTTTCGGAAAAAGTCCCTAGACTACCTCCGAAAAGGGACATAGACTTTACAATCGATATGTTTTCTAAGTTAAGCAAATGTGACTTCTTTGAAGACAGAATTCAATGGCTAGGACACGTAGTTTCTAAAGAGGGAATATATGTCGATCTTGAAAATATTAAGGCTATCATTGAATGGCCAATTCCTAAAAATGTAACCGACATAAGATCGTTCATGGGAATCACGGCTTATTACCAAAATTTTATTGAAGTATTTTCTAAGATAGCCTACGCCATAACTTCACTACAGAAGAAAGGTAGAAAATTTGATTGGAGCGAAAAGTGTATTGAAATTTTTAATAAACTAAAACACATGTTAGCCACTGACCCTATCTTAAAAAAATTGATCCTTTTAAATATTTTTTCGTATTCACCGACGCATGTAAGTAAGGATTAGGTGGGGTTCTAATTCAAGAGAACTATGACTTGGCCTATGAGTCTAGAAAGTTAAAAAAAATGAGAAGAACTATGCTACACACAACTTAGAACTTGCAACAATTATACATGCACTAAAGATGTGGCAACACTACCTCATCGGAAAAAAAATTTGCTAATGTCAGATAACATAAGTTTAAAATACTTGTTTGATCAACAAAAACTTAGTGCTAGACAATCTAGGTGGTTGTCCTTTTTAAGTGAATATGACTTCAAAATAAAACATATAAAGGGGAAAGAGAATAAAGTTGCGAACACTTTAAGTCATCACACAAATTTACTGTTTGCAAGAAGTAGCTATGAATCATATTTAGAAAATTAAATTTTAAATGCATAAAAATTTGATAAAGAATATCAAAACCTAAAAGAAAATATTGATGAAAATGAAAGGAGCCAAATACAAACATATTTTATTTTGAATGGAAGAGTATTACTGCTGCATAAAAACAGATTATACATACCAAATACAACATAAATTAAATTAACTGTTATGAATGAGTTACATAGACGACCATATTCAGGACACCATGGATACCAGAAAATGATCACTATAATCATAAAGGACTTCTTTTGGCCTAACATGAAAAATAAGGTAGCATAATATCTAGCTCGTTGCATCGAATGCCAATAGGTAAAAGTAGAACACCAACATCCAGCAATGTTAATGCAACCACTACCCATTCCAGAATGGACATGGAAAGTAATCAACATGGATTTCATAACTGGTTTACCAAGAAATTTTAAACATCATGACTCAATCATGGTCGTAGTGGACAAATTAAGTAAAGCATCTCATTTTATTTTAGTAAAATATACTTATAGGGATGTTAACATTGCTGATATATTTATGAAAGAAATTTTTAGGTTACATGGTGTAACTAAGGTAATAATATCAGATAGAGATGTAAATTTTACATGGAATTTTTGGAAGGCATTGTTTAAAGGACTAGGAACATAATTAAATTCCAGCACTGCATATCATCCACAAACAGATGGAAAAACTGAAAGAGTAAACCAAATACTAGAATACATGCTTAGAATGTATGTAATGGACAAACTGGGGAAGTTGGAATATTACTTGCACCTAGTAGAATTTGCTTACAATAATCATTTTCGACTATTAGCTGGAATGAGTCCTTTTGAAATTCTGTATGGATGCAAATGTAACACTCCAATTTCTTAGAGCAGTCGAGTCGATATGTTCATAATACTATTAAAGTACATAGTATTTTTCATGTTTCCATTTTGAACAAGTATGTTTCCATCTGTGCCAACATATATAATCCCAAAGCCATTATGTCTTCAATATTACCCAAACTCAATGGTACTTTACACCATCTGCCATACAATACCTCAAAAGGACTCATTTTGAGAGAAGCTTGATAATTATTATTATATGCAAATTCTACTAAATGAATACAGTCATCTCATTTACTTGGTTGATTCATTACATACATCCTTAGCATATCGTCCAGTATCTAGTTTACCTATTCAGTCTGACCAGCTGTTTGAGGATGGTATGTTGTACTAAAATTTAACTTTGTATCCATGCCTTTAGATAGTAATGTCCATAAAATTGAGGTAAATTTTGCATATCAGTTAGTGATAACTATTTTTGGTATTCCATGAAGTCTGAAAATATCTTTCATGAATATGTCAGCAATGTTTATGAATTTATAAGTTGATTTTACGGGTATAAAATGTGTTTATTTTCTTAATTTATCTACTACAACCATAATAGAGTCCTACTGCTTCTTTGTTTTAGGCAGCGCGGTTATGAATTCCATGGTTATAGTTTCCCATTTCCATTCTGGAATGGGTATAGGCTGCTAATCCGGCTGGATGTTGGTGGAAAGCCTTAACCTATTGACATGTAAAGCACCTAGCTACATATTTAGTTGCTTCCTTCATATTTGGCCAGTAAAAATATTTTTTAAGGATGTTATAAGTTTATGGTACTCTGGGTGTCCTACATAAGGATTATCATTTAGCTCCCTAAAGATTTTTTTTCAAGTTAAATTGATTGGGTACATAAATCCGGTTTTTGAAGCACAAAAATCCTTCTGCATCAATCTGATGTGCACTCTCCTTAGTATTATCAGATATGCTGGTACATTTTTTCATCAACTTGTTATACTCATAATCACTACTTGATACTGTTTTGAACATATTTTTAAATTCCGACTCATACCCACTAATTAATACAATATGCAATTCATGTTGTTGTTGACTCAGTGCATCTACTACTATGTTTTATTTCCCTTTTATAAATCTAATTTCAAAATCATACTTTCCCATAAATGCAAGCCATCTGGATTGACATGCATTCTATGTTTTCTGATCAAATAGGTATTTTAACCCAATATTATCAGTTAGCAACATAAATTTCTTTCCCACCAAATAATGTCACCAAATTTTAAAGGCATGGATAATAGCTGCCAATTCCATGTCATGTAACACATAATTGTTTTCATGCTCTGTCAACTTTCTAGACTCGTAGTAGATCAAATGACCCTCTTGAGTCAAAACACCTCCCAAACCATCTTTACTTGCATCAGTGCACACTAAAAAGTCTTTATTTGGATCAACAATTCTTAATATAGGTGTTGTTGTTAGTAAATGTTTCAATTTATTAAAGCTATCTTGACATTGTTGACTCCATAAAATCGAGCATTTTCTTTTGAAGGGTTGTTATAGGCTGAGCTATTCTAGAAAAATTATCTATAAATCTATGATAATATCCTATTATTCTCACGAATGACCTGATATCATGTACATCCTTTGGTACAGACCATTCTATAATAGCCTTGATTTTAGCAGGATCAACTGCTACACCTTTTTCTGAAATAACATGTCTCAATAGTATTGTACTTCTCTTTTATAAAAATCACATTTAATAAGTTTCGCATATAGTTGATGTTCTCTCAAAAATTTCAAAATGCTTTGTATGGTCCTCATGTTCTTCCTCATTCTTTGAATATATTAAAATATCATCAATGAATACTAGCACAAATTTATCCAAAAATTTACTTAGCACATTATTCATCATATTCATAAATATTGAAGGAGCATTATTCAGTCCAAAAGGCCCAACCACAAATTCATAATGTCCATATCTCTTTCGAAAAGAAATTATATGGATGTCCTTTTCTTTAACCAGTACTTGATGATACCATGACCTAAGGTCAATTTTTGAGAAAATTATGTCTCCACCGATCTGATCAAACAAGTCATCGATTCTTGGTAATGGGTATTTGTTTTTAGTTGACATTTTATTTAGTTGTCTATTATCTATGCACATTCTAAAAGTGACGTCTTTCTTTTTAACAAATAAGATCGGTGCTACCCAAGGTGACATGCTGGGTCGAATATACTTTTTGTCAAGTAACTCCTGTAATTTCATTCTTAGTTCTGTCAGTTCTGGAATACTCATACAGTAAGGAGCTCGTGATAAATGTGCTTATCTAGACATTAAATCTATAGTAAAGTCTAAATATCTCATAGGAGGAAATCCTAATATCTTATTAGGAATCACATCCTGAAATTCCCTAAGCATAGGAAATTGATCCAATGTTGTTTCTAGATTTCCAGGTTCATTTTCTACAATTCTAA
Source organism: Pseudotsuga menziesii (assembly GCA_001517045.1). Taxonomy (NCBI): domain Eukaryota; kingdom Viridiplantae; phylum Streptophyta; class Pinopsida; order Pinales; family Pinaceae; genus Pseudotsuga; species Pseudotsuga menziesii. The sequence continues at coordinate 820,215 of LPNX010539407.1, read as the reverse complement.
TGGCATAAAGTTGACATCCCTTCCCAATACACTTTTTGAGTTGTATTGCTGAGATTTGTCGTTTAGATATAGGTCTATAAATTCCTTTTATAGTATGGTACTTTCCCTCCTTGTCAATACAATCAAAACTTTTATGTAAACAGATGATAATGGTTTTATGAGATTCTATCCAATCCATACCAATTAATATGTCATATGAACCTAAAGAAAGTATGTTTAAGTCGACCGATGTGTCCATTTCATTAAAACTCATCTTACAATATTTTACCAATTTTGTAACTTTCCTCTTTACTCTTGTTTCTAGATATACCAACCATGCATTTTTTTGTTTTTCCTTTAAAATTTTTCATTTCTCAAATATTATTGGTGCAATGTAACTTCAACTAGCTCTTGAATCAATAAGAATGGAAACAAGTGTATTCAATATTTTGCCTTCTACTTCCAACATAGTGGATTGATGATCATCTTGTCAATATTCCATAGCAACATTAATTCTGGGTATATAAATAGCTATTTCATTGACTGTAGAAGCTTCTTGCAACATGTTTACCAAGGCCATTTTCTTGTTAGGATTATGGGGGCATTTTTTGTACATATGAGGTCCACTACAACCCCAACATTTGATTTCCTTTGAGTTGTTATTCCATCCACTATTAAGATTCCATGTATCTTTTGTTACATTGTTTGTGGTTGAACCTGACCTGTTATAATTGTTGTCAGTATGGCTTCTCATTCCTTTCCTAGAAGGAGAAGATTTATATCCTTTCCTACATTGATCCATCGTTTCATTCTTTTTTTCCAGTTTCTACTTAATTCAAATCTTTGTTTAAATAAAAGATAACACGGTTTAGCTTTCCTAATTGCTTCATCCATATTCTTGGGCATGTCAAATTCAATTTTATCTTTATATGCTGAAGGTAAAAAACTGATAAACCGATATACTTTGGATTTCTCATCCTTCAGATTTGGTACACAACGTTGTAAATTAACAAATTTATTTACGAACTCCTCCTTAGTTACTTGTCCCAATATTAGGTCATTAAAAACTTTGGCTTTCTCATCATAATATCTTTCTGACATGTATTTATTCTTAAACTGTTTTTTTAATTTCCAGCTTAACTCCTTACTGCGTATATAATTTACGCTTGTTTCCTCCTGCCACAAAAGGGCATCTTTCTCGCTCAATTGAAAAATAGCTAAACATGCTCTCAAATTATCATTGTATTTGTATACTTGAAAATATTGTTTTATGTTTAGAAACCAAGCTTGAGAAGCCTCTTCATATTCTCCATCAAACATCAAAGGTCTCAATTTCTTAAATTATCCTTGGAATTTGGCATGGGTTTTCCTTTTTGTTTCTTGTAATTTGTTTCATCATCTTTCTTTAATTCTTGAGTGGTTAAATGGAGATTGTCTGTGGTTTCCTCACTATTGTAACTTTTTGTATTTCCTTTTCTTTTCTTCCATTACTGCAAGAGTTTTGATCATTATTTTTCTATAGTGCTTGATCTGTTAAGATTTTTAAAATTAACTCATTTATCTCTTCTTGATTTGATTTGGAATTCATGAGTTTGACATTATTCGCGCTAAGACTATCTAAATTAGCCTTCAAACTTCTCATAGATTCTAACATTTATGATTGGGTCTTAGTGTTATGTTTTGCCTCAATTTCTACATACAGGATTGCATTTTCCAGTACCATCATACCCTTAGGTACTGATTCTTTTTCCATGATTTGTCTTGGTTCAACCAATGATATGTTTGTGTGTAGCAAGTTTTGTTTTTTGTTAACTCTCAAAAATTATATTATCTATAATTTAGCATGTGAACTAAATAGGTTATATGTATATACAATTAGGTAAGTGCGTGTATGTTCCCATTAGATATGAGCGTTATAACCTCACTTTGATACTATTTGTAACATACCAAAATGAAATAAACAAAAAAAAAGTTACTTTTTTGTACCATGGTGAATTCAATAACTCTAGTAAAAGACCTCCTCTAAGGGTAAGGTAACTTAAACTATGAGCTCTTTTGTTCCCATACAATATCGTTTGTAGTTGATGTGGTTGCTTTCAAGGTACGTACTCTTTAAGCATATGACGGGGGAGCTAAACTGGTGACTTACTTAGCTTTATGCTAACTCCCTTTATCATTTAATCGCAGGTTTTCTAAGCATTGGATTTGTATTTTAGTCAAGATGTGACTCTTTTAAAGGTTTAAACTAAATCAATTATCATCCCTTACCCAAAGTTTGAGTGCACATGATGTAATATCAACAACTATAAGGTTATGTATCCATATTATATTGAGCATCCCGAGGAGAGGTGCATTATAGTTGGCTCTCACTTTACCTCTTAAGGGAAGGGGCGAGGGTTTTACTTTACTATTTTACATTTACTGGTTCCCAAGTTTTGTTTTGAGCTGAGAAGCGATGATTACGCCGCTCCAATGTCACAAGGGAACCAATTTGATGGCCTTTACTTCCAAACTATCTAAATGAAGACTGGAAACTTAATCTAGTTCAATGTAGTCTCAACCAGCTCTTATTATTAGTTGGCATTGTTTCCTATCAATCGTGTAGAGATTTACATTTCTTACTTACTCTGTAATCATTTTGTGGAAGCGTTGAAAAGAGTTTCATGGACTTAGGGTTACATTTGGCCTTCACAATTTCGAATTTTGATTTTTAGTTCTTGATTCGGATTTCAGGTGAGCAAGTTCTTTTTCATAGAATACCCTTTCATTAAACGTTGACTTGTACTCATTGTCACATACCCCAATTTTGTAAAATAATGTTAATTGTTTTAATTATATTCCTGAGACATTATATTAAATTTAATGCTAATTAGGAACTGATGACTCAACAGAGTCAACAGAAGTGGAATGTAATTCAGAATATTTTATTATTAATAAATAAATTGTGGAGACAACAACATGGGAGAGCTGTTAAAAAGAGGTTACTGGTCAAACTGGTGGATGGAACTAGGTGGAAGGAAAAAGACAAGTGGCAGCATCCTCAAACACTTCCTAAGTTGCAGGTGGCAACTTCCCTATATTTGGGGTCATGATCCCCCAAGAAAGTGGGATCAGAGTAGGTGGCTCATTAAATGACAACTAACCCAAAAATCCCTAGGCAATCTTTTAAAAGTACCCAATGAATAGAGCTGAGGCTGCTCAGATATTTTCCAGATAAGAAACATTCAGGTGGAATGCTATTCAGGAAATTCATTTGGGGAAAAAGGGAAAAACAGTAAGGAAGTTGTTCTGAGAGGATTGCTGCAGTAACTTGGTTTACTACAGCTTGTTAGCTGGGAGAACTTACTGAAAAGTTCTGGATTAATACTAAGTTTGAATACTGGTATCTGACTTTTGCTGCACCTAGTTCCAGCCAGGGAGACCAGAGCAAGCTCGGGGGTCTTGAGGAGTCGTTGTTTGAGCGCTCTCTAGGAGTTGGTAGGGAGGAACGACCTCCCATTGCTGTTGTTGTCCCAGTTCCAGAACAGGTTCTGCCATCTATTAAATCCTTGTTTAATATCTATTTATGATTGATTGGTAGACTGGTAGTTAATGAAAAAGAAATTAAATGGATTAGAAATGAAGTGTTCATAGTTTATTCTGTAACAAAATATTTTTGATGAGAAATGCAACCCCACCCATGTTTTTCCACATTTGGTGAGACCAGACCGTACTCCAGCATAGGGGTGAATTTAAAATGAAAGTATTAAAATGAAAAATACAGAATAGTATGTGATGGAATTTTAGAGTAGTTTCTTTTTGTTGTTTTGCAAAAATAATATCATGGTTTTAGGAATAGTTTCATTCTGTACAGAGAAGTAAACTAATTTGTTCACAGATATTAGTATCTACTAATAGAGAAAACAATTATTAATATTGTAGTTACTATCCGTAACTTTAAATGTCTTTTTGAAATATCAGTGAAAGGTAGCCAGAATCTTTATTTATTCCTACATGAACTTTAGTAACGTAGGAATTACTTTTGTAAATTCAAATAGGATAATTAATTTTTCCTGTTTCTTTAGTGAAGCTTAAGTAAAAATATATAGCTGCTAACCTATACTGTTGAGCTGTTAATAGGGTAGAACTTGATTAGTTCTTTTACATTCTTTTCTTATTATACATTAAATTGAGTAAATTACAGGAAGTTTATCTCTAAAGTAATTAATACAGTAAGAATAAGAACCTAATATTAACAGGCTATTTTAATTCAATAAGTATAATAAAATAAAGATCGAATTACTATTTCCAGTTACGTATTAAGGAAGCCGAGTTTAAATAACAATGAAGGTAATAGTACTCTAATTAAGGTAAATATATAATGTTTATAAATAGTAGTTACTATTTTATAATTTATTTTATACAGATAGTATTATTGGGTAATTACAGTAGTACCTTATTTTATTTTATTATAGTATAATTTCTATACTCTAGAATTATTGACAGCTGTTTTCCTTTTTTATACCCATCTATTCTTTTTTGAAGGGTAACAGTTCTATATAAGTATTCATCTTTAAAGAAGAGTAAGTAATTTATATAAATCTGTACAGAAGTATAATCGCAGGTATTTGTAAGAGCATTTTCGATAAATAAACGAAGTATATCAATATTTAGAGTATATTCAACATTGTAAAATACTCGAACTCATCGAGTTTAATAAGTAATGTGAAATTCATCAATATACTTCACAGTTGCGGAAAAGTATTACAACTTAATTAACAATGAATTTAATAGAAGAGACTATATATAATTCTTAATTTAGAATTAGGGTTTAACCCTATTATTCCGAATATAAACTAAATTAACATCTATGGAGCCAAGACAATAATTCATTCACGGCCGTATTTAAAAATCAACAAAATAAGGCTGTTATAAGCCTGCATCTTAGTTACACATACACTGTTTGTGAATTAAAAATAAATGCTATAATATAAACTAAGATTTACAGAAAAGAAAAACAGTAATAATATTTTATATTATAGACTTCGGGCTGTACAATAAAAATTTACTGTAAAGATAAGAAGTTGAGGTTGTAACCTCTTTCAAGACGGGCTTACAGCCTAGTGTTTTTACACAGCACTTAACCAAAATAAAAAGGGAATCTAACATATCCAACCTCGGCCTAAGCCGGAGTACCCTCGCACAGCGTAGGGGTTTCTTCCTCTAATCTAACTAACAAATAGATTAACAAGGCAGACTGAATCCGTAAGGGTTTTGGGCCTCTTGTGCCAACCCTCGAAAGTTCCAAAGGAAACCCTACAAGGAAAAAGAGCAATGGCGTAACCAGGCTTACCAGATCTTTTAGCTGCTGCCCAAATCCTTGTTTCCAAAACCTTGCAGAAGGAAGGCTGAAACCTGCAAACATTAAGGAACAAAATATTAAAAATTCATAAGTTGGATAAGCAGTATGGGGTCAAGAATAAACAGTAAGAACGGAAATAAATATGCAGTGTTCTTTTACCTGATATGTTTTTACAGAGATACGACCGCCAGCATTAGCAAGACATCCACCGATGTGATAAGGTAACCTTACTGCAGGCAGGGAGGAAGAGATTAACATCACAGTAAACAACTCATTGTTATTTCGGAAGAATAAGCCACGACTTTCACTGAGGGAGAAAAGGGTAAACAGTTAAAGACTCGGGTAGGGTTGGTAGACTGCAACTCCGGGAGGAAGGACGATCAACAGACGGACATTGGCATCTCATGAAATAGCGTTGCAAAAGTATGACAAACGAGCCGTAGAGAAGTAACGAGCTGGAAATCGTTTGTGCAGTGGAGCGGCGTAGCTAGGGTGCACCAGCACCATTGCAGAGCGGCAGGAGGCCGAATTTCACGGGCGAAAACAATGAGAATAGGGTTTGACGAAGAAATCATTTTAACCTTACAGTACACGGTCATGGTGGTGCCACGTTCCATTACAAATAATTTGTACATGGTGGGTAAATCTCTATAGTCGACCAGGAGCAGGTGCGAGGAACGACTTCATCAATCATTGGGGTGAGTTCAAAGGTTCAACTTTAGCTATCATCCAAGGTCAACCTATTATTGCAAAGTGATAACATGGAGCACATTATTATATATAAACCTTGCTTTATAACTCCTCAACAGTGTAAAAGTAAACAATTCATTGGTTACCTTATGATATACCATCATATATACGATTGCAACTCATGTTAAAATGCTACGTTCATCGTAAGTTTAATAATATTACGACTCATAATATATAATCATGTTATTTCATATATTAAATAACATTGATTGAAGATTACTCTTTATTAAGAATAATAATTGCATAACATAATTCTTATGTTACAAGCTTGATTTTGTGTGAGTGGAAGGTTTATAAGAATGTTCTTTAAAGTGAAACCTTAAACTTGGTAAAGTCATGACCTTGTTTTTAACCTTTTATTGTTACGATAAGGTATCATTATAATTTATCTTGCTAGGGAATTAATATTCTCCATAATTATAATGTTTGAAAAGGTGGATTTTCTTCTCCAAGTTTGTAGAACCATAAAAATTGAGACTAAGTATAATTTGATTTTAATTATAATAAACTCTTAGGCTCTTTGATTCCACTCTATACCTTGTCTTATGCGTGAAAAAGTATTAAGTTTAATCAACTTGGTTGTAAAACTATGACTTGGGTCCTAATAACTTTAATAACCTCCATGGTTTTTCCTAGGATTAAAATGGTAACTTTGGGTGAAAGATACAAAAAGAAAGTAGTAACTCCTATGTAGAGATAGTTTATATTAAAGGTAATAACCTCTACTTCAATGGATGACTTGGCAAAGTAAGCCACAATCTCTCTTATATAGAAATTTTTACCAGGATAAAATAGATAGGCGGTTTAGAGATACATTTTCTTTACGAATTAAAGTTCCTTAAGGTCTTGTCCTTTTGTAAACATAAAGGGAATAGGATAAAAACCAGTTCAGTAAAATATATGTATATTATAAAAGAGAAGTTCAGTTATGCTTGAAATAGTTGAAAAGCGAATGAAAAACTCTATGCATCAACGTTGTATAATTCTCATAAAAATCAACAGTAAGCTCTTTTAAACTTTTAGTTCGAATATATAGACATTAATACTTAAATTCCTTATCAGTTTATTGTTAATGTGTAACAAAATAACATACAAATGAGATCATACATGGGATCGTAAAGCTCAGTTGTTCTTACTCCGCTATAAGAATCAGTAGAATATGTGTATACTTTACAACTATAAAATAAAATAGTTCGAAAATTAATAAGAACCATGAACTACTTCTACCAGGAGAAGGCCAATTATTAAATGTACCTCAACAAGCATTGGAATTGATTCATCAATTATTTTTCTACCGAGCTCTTCTTTTGCAGCAAACTTATATTAAATACTTTAGAATAGCGACCAGCAGCACCAAAACCTCTTACCTGTAGTCTGTAAGAACAGGAAACTTCTACATTAGCTCGAAAGCTAAGTAAGCCCAGTTTTGCATGACAGTCTCACCTTGTGGACGAAAAGAAAACAAAGTCAGTAAACTGAAGAGAAACATTTCTACTGCCAAACATAATCATCAGATAATTTTAGATATGGAATGTGGTAATTCATAACTAATTAAATGATTAGTTAACTGTGTTTATGTTATTGTTATGTAATTTTAAAAAAAATTAAATTTTAAAAAAAATTTGGGGTTCTGACACTCATTTTTTCTTCAATTAACTTCATTATTCTGTATGTAACAGGTCTTTACTGCGGAGAAAGGATTGGGATGTTTTGTTTGGAAACAAAGCACATGGGATACTCATGTAAGTACTTGTTTAACTTTTCTATCATGCCCATATTGATTATGAGTATATGGAGTTAGGAAATTAGAAGATACAACTGGTATTCCATTATGGTAATTACTGAGGATTTTGGGATCGCCTTTGGGAATGAGGAGCTACTTTTTAGGTTTATTTACCCTTCTTTACTGTAAAAATAATGAGGATAGAAACGATGCTATATTTTCTTTGTTATGCTTTTACTTCATCTGATTTCAAAGGACTTTACAGTGGTTATGTGAGTTTCTTGGTAATTTTTCTAGTTTGATACTTAAATGGATTATCGTAGTTACTTGGTTGTATCAGTAGTACTCCATTAAAAGTGTTAAAATGTGTTTTCTACTAAAATTCATTTACGACTTGTTACCCAATGTCTTTAATAATTATTTGAATTGTTTGTTAGATAGGTTAACCCTAATTCTATGCTATCATTCATTGTATATATCGAAAGCTTTGCCTTAGTCTCTAAAGATGTTAACAGAGATTTTCTAGGGTTTTTTTTAAGGTTAATGTTGTTTTCTCTTATCTATACCAGGTAGTTCACCCGCGGTGTTTCCAATTTATGCATTCGATTACTATGAAATCGCCTCTGAAGGTATAATTAGCATTCATAAGTCAACTAATACATTTATTAAAGAATCAACACAATGCTATGAACACTTCATAATGATAAAGTGTGCTTGGTCATAAAATGATTAATATTATAGCCCCTATCTATACATTATCATATAATCAAAACATGTTATACTGTTAACATTGATATAAATAGAAGCATATTTTCAAGATTATAATCAAACAAGGATTCAGTTTTATAGTGAACATATATGAACTCTGTCTGGAATTTGAAACCATGCACCACCCGACCTTAGGACCTTCGAAACTTTACAGTCTACAAGAGTTCCACCCCCTTTCCAAGAATCCTTAGATTATGACTCACTTCCTACAAATCCAAGCTGCCACCAGTCTAAACAGGGAGAGTTAATTATTACAGAACCTGGGACTTTAGAGTGCTCATTGGTGGTTCTATTTCAGAGCCTAACATCTCTCAGATGTTCACAGGAATCTATGCGCTATTTCTCATTTTTCTTAGAGCCTACACCACACTTGGTGATCTCTGGAAGCTCTCTTTCTCTTTTTTCGTGATTATTTCTTATGCATGCTCCTCGTTTATTTTTCCTTTCCTAAGACTTTTAATAGTTGATAACTAGAACTCTCCTCAAGACTGACCACCTGTCTTCATAAAGATGGATGAGGATTTAGTTACTGCCTTAAACTCAGGTTTTTTTTCAATTAAATGCATGGCTACCTAACTTCAGTATTCAAATCATATTTATATTCAAGAATAAACTTCTACAAAATTATTAATTTCCATCACATAGGTAAAATTTAAATAAATTTACTTAAAAATGTTACCAAAGGGTAATAAAATTATACTAAGTATTTTATGATAATTTGTTTATTTCAATTAGGTCACCTTCGTCACCTTCGTCACCATGTTATTATTTTATAAAGGTAGTGTAAACAAATATTGAAATTTGAAATTGAAATTGAAATATCACTTATTGGTAAATTTAAAGACTTTAATATTTTGAATTTAATTTTACTTTATAAAGGTAAGGTAAACCATTATTGAAATTTGAAATAGAAATATAAGTTATTGGTAAATTTAAAGAATTTATTATTTTAAATTAATTTTTTTTTTATTTTGAATTTGGAAATTTATATTAAAATGAAATTGGTTTATTGCTATTAATCATTTTAAGGGTGTCTATTTATATCATTTAATTGTGCTCGAATGTTTTACAAGTTAAACTTGATATAAAATTAAAATATGAATCATTAATAAATTTAAATAATATGTTTTTTAATTTAATTTTTTATTATTTTAAATTAAAAAAAAATAAATTAATTCATTATTAGTAATTATTTTAACAATATCTATTTATAAATATTCAATATTGATTGAGACTTTTATAAATTAAATTCTATCATATATATATACTCTCTTTTCAGATTGTTAAATCATATATTAATAAAGAAATAACACTTTTTTTCATGTCAATTTTACTTTTATTATATTTTTTTAGTATTGTATTTTTTGAATTTTTTAATTAAAAACTAAATTTTTTTTATGATTGGAAAAAATACGTCATAACATTTTCTTATTAATTAAATTAAGTTATCACGTCATTTTCTTTTTAATTAAATTAAATTAATTAAATTAAATAATATTGTGCCTTTAAAAAAAAATTAATACTATATTATTTAAAAAATATAAAAAATAAATAAATTTTTTTACAACCTAATCAATTAATTTTGCAACCCATATAATTAATTAAAAAAAAAAGATTGAAAACAATAATGTTGGTATCATGGCAATGATAAGTGTGGATTAATTTTGTAATAATAACAATAAGATAATCACAATCCAATAACTTATTTGTGATGCATTTGTCAAATGTGATAGGTAAGGTAAAATAATACGAACATTTTAATTTCCATTATGTTTTATGTTTATAGAAAATCCATATGCTGACGATTTCCATCATGTTTTATGTTTATAGAAAATTCATATGCTAACGATTTGGTTTTGATTACATTTTAGGTTTATAATAAATTTATATTATGACAATTTGGTAGAATTTATAATATGATATTTTAGTTTGTTTTATTAAAATATGATATTTTTGTTTATGTTGATGATATTATTTGTATAGCAAGGTGTTCTTCTGATTTTGATAACCTTTTAACTTGTCAAAACTATAGTGAACATGGAAAGGTTTTAACACCGACAAGACAAAAATCATGATTATAAAATCTAAGAAAGACTCCTATGCAAATTTTATTTATGATAATAGAAATATAGAGGAAGTGACTTCGTACAAGTATCTCGGGATTGAAATTCATCACAAGCTCAATGGAACTATAGCATTTAGAAAAGGATTAATGGAGGGTGGAAAGCTTATTTTGGTTTTGAAAATAACTTTAAATCATCCAATTTGGTCATGCGGGATAAAAAGAAGTTCCTCTTTGAAACTCTTGCCATCCCTGTTATCGTATATGGTTGTGAAGTATGGGGGTGCAACATTTCTAGAGAATCTTGGAGGAAGATTGAGCAAATTTAGAAGCGGTTTATAACTTATAACCTCAAAATTAAAAGCAATACGCCTTATCCTATTTTCCTCATAGAAGTGGGTAATTCCCCATCGAGAGCATGGCTATGACTAGGTGCTTGATGTACAACCATAAGATAAATAACATGAGAAATGAGAGACTTCCTAAAATTGCTTTTAACTCAAGTCAAAACCAACTATGCCTCAAGCGGTGTTGCAGTAAATATACCATGGCTTGGTTAAACCATTGGGGCATTGATGAAAATGACATTTTGCATAGCATTGATAATGTCCACAATACTATTACTTCCAAGTTTAAAGAGAAATTGTGGTGTGGAAAATTTAGTGGTTAAGAGCAAATTAAGATACTACAAGGAGGTCATCAATCCTAATTTGGAAGATCAAAAGCAGGCTCTCGGTAGTAACTAGCTCAGGAAAGAAAATTAATATAGTCAATATTAGAACGAACTCTCATGAACCCCATAGTGAAATAGAGCATTGGTCTATTCCTAAAACTCCATGGGCGGAAAGGGTTTTCCATATGTGTGAGTCTATGAGCGTTGAGAATGAAAATCACTTTCTCTTAGAGTGCCGTGCTTACACTCACATTAGATCTGAGTTTCGTAGTATTTTTATCAAGGACGAGCTCTTAAAGCTACTCATAGTTTAAAAAGAAGATCTTTCTTTTCTTAATACAAAGAAATATAACATATGCATTTTAAAAAGGTAACTTAATTTTAATAAAAATTTGTTTATGTGTATAAAGCTCTTTGGCAATTTTCACATTGACGTTTGCGTCTATTTCTACGAAGGACGAACTCATAATGATACTCATAGTTTTGAACATTTTTCTTTCCATGATGAAAATAGAACATTGCATTTTACATAGTCTTCATGAAAATTTATTTATGTCTATAAAGTTCTTTGGCAAATATCACATGACGTTTGTTCTATTTTTGCGAAGGACGAACACTTAATGATACTTATGATTTTCAACATATTTCTTTGCAGGATGAAAATACAACAAGGCAACATAATTATCTTTTATCATTAACAAATAATGAAATAAAACAACATGTGTTTCATACATATCCTAAATAGAATTTGAAACAACTTTTAAGTAATAAATTATATTGATTACATTGACATGATTTGTTAAAATAAAAACAATTATATTTTTTTTCATAATAGAATGAAAATAGATTCTTCATAGCTACTATTTAACTACAAAATAGTAGCAGGTTACCAACCTCATCAAAACAAAAAATTACAAAGCCAAGCACAATCTAACAGTCATAATGCCCTTTAAAGTAGAAAACTTCATGACAAAAACAGGGTACAAGATCACATCTTTTGAGTTGCTTCAGAAACTGAATCACCATCCACATCCTAAATATATAGGGTTCCAAAATCCTTTGTTAGACCAATCTTGGATAAACGTACTGCTTGTTGATTTTGCTCTCTATATACATGAGAAGAAGAAATTCGGAGAAACGGATTTGCTGTAGATTTGACTTCACAGTCTAAGATTTGTAGATTCATAAGATTTGTAGATTCAAATCTCCTATGATGTGTGCATTGTTCATTCAATTAATTACAAAGAGTGAGTGTTTGAATACCTGAAGAGATGTAAAATTCTGTTGAAAAGCCACTTGCAAGATTGTACGAAGAGCCAAAAGTTCAGCTGAATTGTTTGAACTTTCTCCCAGGAAGGTTGCAAATTGAATAAATTCTCTTCTATAAAATAAAATGACTCCCTTGGTGGTAGATGTTTACCCTACAGCAAGCCGAGATTAAGACATCTAGCGTCAGTCTCAAAGGTAATTTTACTTCTAGGAAATGTGCATCTATCAGTGTCCTCAATTGAATTGGCACAAAGTTACAGGATCCATTGGTATGGGAAATCACTGGAACGTGTTATTTCTTCAAATTACACGGAATCTCACAATCAATTACCAGGTCATGTAAAACCGATTTAAAAGTTACAGGTCATTCCAAATTTGGGCGAGCAAATCTGTATCCTTGTGCACAATTTCCTTAGCGTCAAAAATAAAAAGTCTGTGAGCTAATAATAATTCATTTTCTCATGCATTTTCCATAATTGAATTTAAATACTCAAAATAGATAAAAAAAAAGCAAATGTGACTACCAGCTACATGATGTAAGTGCAGGTGACTAGCACACTTATCCATTGTAGAGACAAGTGGTTGTCGGTGTCTAAATCTTATTGCCAGAAGTTACCTTCTCCAACCATCGTAAAAAGTATCCATGCAAGGGTGGCCTGAAGTGTTATATTCAAGCTACCCAACTAGAAAACTATGCCTGAAGGCATTGGAAATTCCAACGCATTGGAATACACTCATAACATGGAAAATATAAATTAATGTAGCAATGTGGATGACACGTCAAACTGGGAAGGCTAAGTGTTTACGGTAGAGTAGACATTGGAAGACAATGAATCTAACTATGACTACACCGGAATTGCATGCAGTACACCTGCCAACTGCAATCACATCCATTGCATGTGGCTCTTACCCCACGGTTTAATATACCACATAAGAATGTTTGTACTGTAATGATTTTCCATAAATTTGTAGTCATTTCATTGTGTAGACGAGTCATATCAGTTTCGAAATAGCTTTCTGAGATCTCAGGCCGCTTTCTCAAATTGCATTTCTCAAATCATTGAGCTGATTACAAATATGCTATTTTTTATGGTTTGAATTATTTAAAATTTGACGGCTCACGCAGACTCTAAATAGAAATCTAGGCTTGTCTTGGCCTTGAAGCAATAATCACTTCATACAATATAATTAAATTTTTCAATTCAATAATATCATCCCAATAAAGCAAATGGGAAATGGAAAATGCATGCATGGTATTGCTATTGTGGCATGATTACAATGCATGGCAACCAGGTGTCTCACCCTAGTCCACGCTCCTCATGGAAACCCAAGATCTCATCGCTCCATGATGAATATCACTGCAACATCTGATGTGCTGAAGCTTGTTGTAGGTTCTGGTTCACTAATAATACTTTTAACAATATTTCTTGTCAGCCATTCTTGTTAACTTAAGGTTATCATTTGGTAGTTATGTCCCAAACATCGACATCTAGGTAGAGTTTCCAGTAGTACACCAATTGAAATACCAATATTTATGTTTTGTTGTTTTTGTTTTCTCATTCCAATCAGTTTGTTTCTGTTGTTTTTGTTTTCTCATTCCAATCAGTTTGTTTCCAGTTTGTTTCAATCAGTTTGTTTTCTCATTACAGGCTTAGTTTGAAAGAGTCAATGGATTGGTGAAGGCTACCAGCTGCCAGAAGGGTAGAGATACCTCAAGTGAAAAAACCCAAAGTTTGAAACAACGAATGGATTGTTGAAGCCTCTAGCTTTGTGCTAGAAAAAAACCCAAACTCTGAAACAACCAATGGATTGTTGAAGCGCTAACAACAGCTAAATGGATCAAGCTCCTTGCTGCGAAAAAACCCCACACAAACAAAGGCGCTTAGAGTAAAGATGAATATGAGGTACATATTGAAGCCCATGGGGAATGTTGTTGGCGGTCCCTTCCAAAGGCTGCGGGTTCCATTCTTTTCCATATCGAATCTATCTACTGTTTTTCTTTATTAGTTTATGTACTCATCATCTATTTTATCCGTTAGTCTACTACATTGCAACTCAGTACATAGTTCATTAAACTATGCTTTCATGTATAATTTTAAATTCTTTAAATTAGTGACTGGAGTAGGCAATCTCCAAATTTTAAAAGGGAATTATATATTTTAAGATAGAGGCATTCCATTCCAGTTTTTTTTCAATTATTTGTTGGATGGTTTTTTGTTTTTGGTTTTCTTTTTTAGGTTTGTGTAGGTAATACTTTCAATTGGTGTCACAAGTAATGATCTAGAATATCTAAATGAGTATATTATCAATGTATGTTCATGCCTATTGTATTGTATTGTCTTAGCCTGTTTTCTTTTGTATCAACTGCTGAAACTATTATGGAGCTCATTCTTCTAAGTTGAGAAAAAAAAATAGAGGAGATGAATTCAAACATGTCCCAGTACACAGTTAATTAAAAATTTAAAACTTAGAAAATAGTTGAATTTATGGTCTAGGCTTATGCATAAGTTGGAACTTAGGACTTACCAATTGATCTTTGCATTTGCATCAATATTTCAAATCCCATGCACTCTCATGATGAGAACACTCTATTCACTCTGGCTTGCACTGACTGAATTAGTTGAATCAATTAGTTGAATCAGGAATAGTTGCGCAAAGTTGAAAGGGTTGCTTGGACATAGCATAAACATGAATATTGTAGCCGAGTCAACAACAATATCCATGCATTCATCATGCAGAAGTGACTTCTAGCCAATACCTATATCTCCAAGAATCTCCAAGAAAGAAGAGAGGTTGAATACTGTGCAGCTTTGAAGACTTCTCAAAGTCTCCCGAAAGCATGTATACTCTCCATCGCTTTCCTCCATTTACCTTTGGTTACTTGCAGCTACCACCTGCGTGTTTAATCAATGACCAAGATCTACATTGAAGGGTTGCGACCACAATCATGTAGATTGCAGGTGTTGTGAGAGTTGAGTCCAATGAGAGTTCAGTTCATATGTATGGATGGGCTATTGAAAGATAGCTCAAACACCTCCATGAGAGGGCGGTCAGGGGGTGACTAAGTGGACGGTGGAAGATAAGGTGATGGATGTCTAAGGATACAAGGCAGTTGTTTGATGATAGCATGGTAACATATGATTTGAAGTAGAGTAGTATGAAGATCACATAGACTATGATATCCAAACATTTATTGTTGGCCGAGATAATGTTATCTTTGTACTTAACATTACTTCACCTTCAAACATGTTTTTATATGTTATCTAATTTTAGCGATAATATCCAAGGTTTTTAAGAGAAGATGAGATTAAATTATTGTAGGTTTTCCCTTCACCTCCATTTGAGGCCAAATAAGAAGGAGAATTTGATGATTGGAGAACAAAACTCTGTGAGAAGAGGTTAAGTCCATGATTGGAAGATAAAAAGGTGTGCTAAGAAATAGAACTTAGATTATTGGTTGAGAAAACGATGTTTTAATGGTTTTCAAAATACTTAGAAATATAAATACATGATTTTTCATGCAAAATAATAGAAACATTGACAAGCCATTTCATAGAGTCCCTATTAGCCGAGGGCAGGGAATAATAAAAATGTTGATATTTTCATATCAATGTACATTCTCTTCATCCTTCATCTTAGGATGGGACTTCAATTAAATTACCATGTTTAGGTGATTCATGTCGTATTATATGTCCTTATTCATAACTTATGCAAAAACAATAAATTTGTGATTGACACCATTTTAATCTTCTTCATCCTTGTGATATGTTTCTTACATTATTTTCATCTTTTTAATGTAGGTTTGTGTTTTTTGTTTTTTTAAGAGGACCGTGCATAAGGATAAGGAACTTGGATATGCCCTAGTTCTTGGTTGGCATAGTATACACCAAAAAAAACTATATCATCATAATCCAAAATATGAAACCATATGAAATGCATTGTTGTGATTTTTATGGGTTTTTCTAAATGTTGTCAATTAGTTTGCTTGGATGATATTAATGGGCATGTGCAATTGCAAATGTGGTTGGTATGTATTGTAATACTTTTGAAATGGTGGATAATTTGACCTATGGGTGATTCAAACTCATGGGTATTGGTATATATATGCTTGGTATACGTATGTTCATGGGTATGTATATGCTTGGTTAAAACTTAGGGATAGGGTCAGGGTAAGGGTAAGGGTTGATACTATGACACTTATTTTCCTATGTAAGTTTATGGTTCTTATAAATTTCTATATTATGGTTGTTATTATGGTTTGGGTTTGTGTTGAAACGTGGATGCTCCTTCCTCCTTCCCTTGACTTATTATTGTTAACCAATGATTATCTGACATGTGTCTAATGGATATGTCATCATACCACATCATTATTAGAGTTATTGAACCTTAAATTGATATAAACCTTCGTACATGGCCATTTTCATTGGAGTTGAGTAAAGGTGTATCTAACACTCAACAAATGTTAATTTACTAATATGGAGTATTGATCAAACCACCTCAATTGAGTAGGTCAAAATAAACTAATAATTAATAAATAAGTATATTAAAAAACAAGTATATGAAACTTTGAGTTATGTAAAGTAATGTTAAGAAGTAGGGATACAACATTGAAATAAGCCTTGAAATGTGCCTTTATGTCACTAGTTCACAATTAAATAGGCCTTGAAATGTGCCTTTATGTCACTGGGTCATAATTAAATAGGCCTTCATGTCATTATAGGGAAGCATATTGACACCAAGCCATAGGATTTGAACATATAAAATTTGGGAGTTTACTAATAGGAAATATTCTAGATGATCCTTTCTTAAACACCACCCTTGTCTCTTCAATCTTCCTCTAAATTTCTTACACTTTTCAACTTGCCATATCAATGGAATGTCCCTTTCTATTTAAGCAAAAAAAACCAAGTTTGATATGATTCCATCAACATTTCCATTTAATCTAAATTCATTGGTATATGTTCTCAATCTAAAAGTTTTGAATCATTCCCTCCTTTATGTCAAGTAAAAGTTTGCCTCTAAATGTAGAAGCATTAATTCCTTTTACTTGTCTTCAAACTGTGTTGGTTAGATTACTTGTTTTGTTCAATCTAAATTTGTTGGTATATGTCTCCATCATAAAATACCTCTCATTGCATCATTTATGTCATGTAATATTTTATGTCAAGTAAATAAAAGTTTTCCTTTAAATTCCCAAGGTGCACTAGTACAAAATGAGTGATAAGTGACGAGGCGACCAAAAAAATTGGCCACCACAGTTTTTTCAAGGGATAATGACCAAAATTGAGAAATATTAAGTGAGCTAACTAGAAATTACCAATTTGGTCATGGGATAATAACTAAACTAAAAATGACTACATAACAATGGTCATTTATTTGTTCATTTTTAGTTGTGTCACTCTGACAATGAAAAATTACAATTTTTACAATGAATTTGTACAATTTTGTAAATTCTAACACCGTGGATGGATTCATAGATCTATCTAGGGGGTTTCTGAATCCATCTACAATGTTAGAATTTAATAAATTGTAGACCACCTCATGTGTCATAGCTAGAAAGTAATGCATGAGGCATGTTTGCACTGCTTACATTAATGACCTTATATGTAGTCTTATGTTATTGGAGTAGAAGAAATTCCCAATGTATCATAATTAATTTTCAATAGATATGTGATACAAGTATTAATAAAAACTATCCCAAGCTAAGATATCAAAAGTAGCACATAACTAAACTAAAAATGATCACATAACAATTGGTCATTTAGTTTGTCATTTATTTTGTCATTTTTCGTTCTATCACTTCGACAATGAAAATTACAATTTTAACAATCGATTTCTATAATTTACTAAATTTTAACACTATATATGGATTATGAGACCCCCTTCTATTGTAGACCCTCTCATGTGTCACAACTCAACAATTGACACCAAATTAGATTATAAATTCTATATTTATATAAAAATGAAATTATTATTATTAGAAAAATTTATAATATAAAACCCCATAACCATGTAACAGTGGTGAGCCACTAAAGAGTTTAGCCATAAAATATAGGTTTTATAACCCATATACCCGATGCCAACACTCATCATAGAGTTTCAAAGTTATGGAAACATTTCACAATAATTCCCTTATTTTCCATCTTCCACTTTAACCATGGCAAACTTACAAACATAGGTTTCAATAGTTTAAGGCCCAAATGAAAGATGCACTAAAGTTTAAAGATTAGCCAAAGTTATATACAAACCCACTTCTCCAAGGAATTCATACGCAAATATTTGAATGACAGGAGTTTATATGTCAAAACTTTAGGATAAATCAAAATCCATTTTATGCGCACAATGTGTGCCAACAAAACTTTGGTTAAAACAAAATCCACCTCATGTTTTAAAACCTTGTGCCAATAATCAAAACACATTATGTGACATATTATAAATTTAAACACTGCGCAAAAACACTATGGTTTAATGATATGCACATGTCAAATGTATAAAATGCACATACATCAAACATAGGCTCTCAGCGCTAAATCCCAAATATGGGACCATAGATAACTTGGGATTCGGCCTTTAGAAACTTGGCCCGTGGAACCGTGTAGTGTCCCATGTGACCACGGTCAATATTGGCACCCAAACCCATCCATTACATTTCCACAACAAAACCAACACTATCTACTTCTCTACCACGATTTCAGATCTTGGAGCATAATGTTGAGTGTTGAAAACCAGAGGGTGCATGAAAGGTGTTTGACAAAATTCCAAAGTTGAATTTCTAATTATGGACCAAAGTAAATTAAAAATGAAAAATGAAGCACTAAATGGAAAAGCAACGGTTTTTAAGCAGATATTAAATCCGCATTCCTTAATTTGGAGGGAAAAAAAGATCACTTATTAAATACAAAATTATGTTATTAATTGCTTTTGGGGGGGGGGGGAGTTAGTCCTTGGAAGGGAGGCATCCTTATAAAAGAGATATGAGCCCCAAAATTTTAGAGAAAGAAACCAGGTTCCTTGAATGCATTAACTATTGTTTCAGGTATGAGATTTTATCCTAAGTTTTTATAATTGTAGGTATTAATGTATTAATTTAGGAAAATGAACATTAGTTTTTGCATATCTTTTAGGTATTAATGTATAGAAAAAAACCTTAAAGGTATGGCCACTGGCTATTAAACAAGAAACATGGCCATGAGTATGAGTCACATTGAATCTCAAAACAAGAAATGATAGTTCTTATATGGAAGTTGTTACGCATATCTCATCGTCTTCCAAATTTAGAGGATTTAAAAAGGTGCAGCGAAGTTAAATACACATGTTATCAAAATAGGAATAAAAGTTGCATGCACTGATTTTTCCATTTCAAAGTTTAAAAAAATTACAAAAAGGTAATTAATTTTTTGGGGGCTCAAGTTTCAGGTATTGAGATGTTTGGTATAGTTTTAAATTGGTTCCCCCATTGCAATAATATTCCATCTCATTGTTAATATTATTGATTCCATGGCGCAATCTATCATTCAACAAAAAAAACCTGAATCATCCTTCCCAATCATCAGGGTTTATTGTCCCAAACTAAACTCTAAACCTTTCGAATGCTTAAACTCTTAACTTTTCAAATGCTTAAAATGAATTTTTAGGGGGGTCATGCTAAGGGAAGTACTATAATCAATAGAAAATTGAATGATTTAACCCTCAAAGAAATACTGAGTGCAGCATTTCAAATGGATCTAGGTTTCAGCAACATCCAATTTCGAGCTTGATGGAGATATTCAAAGACTAAAAAAAATTAAAACTATATAATATATGCTTCACCAAATTGTAATTACAATGAAACCTTACATACCTAATCGACATACAGAGATGAGAGTGTTGAATCATTGATACACTAATGTTCATAAAGGGCTAACTCATATTAGCAATTGAGCTTGAAGGAATTAGATGTCAAAAATTGTGTCATGCAATTTAAGTCTTCAGTAATTGTTCCAAAATCCAGGTGTTTCTACAGTGTTGCATGAAATAAATTGGTTGCTGATAATGTTTATAGAAGAATATGTTTTTCATTAGTATATATCATCTCATTTAATAGCATTGGTGGGTCATGTGCTTAAGACAACATTCTCAATAATACCTATAATCACACTTGGAATCACACTTTCTTACATATATTCTTAGTACCAACTATTATATTCGAGCCTCAGAGTACGATTCATTCATTTGAACCTAGAGAACCTACTCATTCTAGAAATTGACCTACCTTTTATGCCCCCACCCTATAGTTACCCACCTAAATAACTAGCACCTTTTAGACCTATATAATTTGTTGTATGAATCGCTTCTAAGCCACTATTATGGCATCCAAGGCCACTCTCTCTTCTGAGCCTATATAACGAGGAGGAGATTGCTAAGAATTTGGGGAAGTATCACAAGAAGTACGACGTTGAACACGGGGATGTTTCATTGTCGTTGAGTGAGCAAGACAGGGATAAATAAAAGAGATTGCTAGAGGATTGGTAGGGTTGGGTAAATGAATGGAAATGCCTTCATGAGGAAGAGAAATTATTTAGGCAAGATCTACATGAGGGTAAATGCATTAAGTTGTGTAACACTTTTTGGCCAAATTTGGCGATGAAAATCTGATTTTTTACTCATGTGCTAGATAGAAGCCCTCGAAACGCATCTATGGCATGTGAATTTCGACTTGTAGTAAATAAACTAATTGTAGAATATTATGTTGGCTTCCCAATGATATTTTTTTAAAAATATTTTGATGTCATTTAATGTGTGAAATTTCACATTTAATGAACTGTGTGACCTTAAAAATTTGAAGAAGTTAATAAGTGGCTCGTGTCCCACCCCAATAATTCAATCTTACATTAATAATTTAAAAATATCTATATATGAGCATGATCTACACAAAATTCACTGTGGTCTGCATATTTTTGTGTTAATTTATTTCACAATATACAATTATTTATTATTTTTCGAAAGTGACCACATCTGATTTCAACATCATTTTATGCACATGTGTGTCCGTCCCAGTTTTTTTTTCACTGTTTTCAAAAATTGAAAAACCAAAGATACCCTTTTGAAGAGGACGCATCAATGTGTGGGCTGGCATTTTTAAGAAATTTTTAGATGTGTATTTTTTACCCTACAGATTTTTCTTTGAGCTGCTTCAAAGTTGTTGTTGGGTTTTCTAAGTGTATTTTTTAGAACTAATTAAAAAAACCATATGAATGCCAAAACGCATGCAAGATATACCTCAATGGATAGAGGAAAAAAAGAGCAATCTTGAGAGGAGAAGAAGTTGCAAATCAACCTATAATAGGAGAATCAAATGCCATTGCTAACAATATCGGTATGATTTAAAAGTTATGCAATTTCATATTCATATATATAATTTCATTTTCCTAGTGATCTAGTTCATATAATTTCATATTCATATATTCATATAATTTCATATTTCATAATATATTCAATTTTATAGTGTTCTAGTTCATAATTTTTATATATATACATGTTAAATTGTTTAGAATGTAAATATAATTTTTTAATTAATTCATAAACTTATATACATTGTATGTTCATGTATGGATTCATATATATGTATTCATAATTGTATGTAAATTGTATAATTTGTTATCCGTGAACATATTCATATAATTTCACATTGCATATTCATATATTCAATTTCATAGTGTTCTAGTTCATAGTTTTTATATATATACATGTTAAATTGTTTAGAATTTAATTATATTTTTGTAATTGTAATTTTGTAATTAATTCATAAACTTATATACATTGTATGTGCATATATGAATTCATTTATATGTATTCATAATTGTATGTAAATTGTATAATTGTGTATTCACATATTCATATAATTTCGTATTGCATATTCATATATTCAATTTCATAGTGTTCTAGTTCATAATTTTTATATATATACATGTTAAATTGTTTAGAATTTAATTATAATTTTGTAATTAATTCATAAACTTATATACATTGCATGTGCATGTATAAATTCATATATACGTATTCATAATTGTATGTAAATTGTATAATTTCATATTCACAAATTCATGTAATTTCATATTGCATATTCATATATTCAATTTCATAGTGTTTTAGTTCATAATTTTTATATAGATACATGTTAAATTGTTTAGAATTTAATTATAATTTTGTAATTAATTCATAAACTTATATACATTGTATGTACATGTATATATGCAACCTTCTAAAACCATTTATGTACATGTGAAAGAATGATATGTGTTGTGAAAGAATTCAAAAAAATGTTTAACCACTACACTAAATTACATATATACAAAGTAAGTGTATTATATTATGAGTAGTTCTAGAAGTCCAATGAAATTAGAGAATGGTTGATGAATATATATAATTATAGTGCATAATATCTAGTTCTAAACAAATATGCATGTATCCATTAGCTTCACATAACCTCATATACAAATGAATTTTATAGTTTGATGATATAGCCTCACGTGTAAATGAATTATAATTTGATAATATATCCTCACATATATATAATTTTTATGTTAAAAATCACAAAGATGGTTCTCAATGGGAGTTGATTGCATCATCATACGTTGACTTGCATCTTCTCCTCTTAACATTGCACTTATTTTCTTCATCTTTTCTATAGCCTTATCCCTCCTTTCATCGATTTTAATATGATTTTAATTTCATATTCATATATGAACATTTTTATAGTGTTTAAATTACAATTACATCACATTATGATAATGATGATAATTACATTACAATTACAATTACAATTACATTACATTACAATCATGTACAAATGACTAGGAATCATATGGCTTTAAGCATTGATGGCAATGATGATCTTGAAGAAAATAAACAATTACAATTACAATCGCAATTACAATTACAATCACATTAAAGTGCAGAAGCACCAACCTTACGTCAATGGGTTAAAAAAATCCAAAAAAAGGCTAAAAACTCAACAAAGGTCTAAAAACCCTAAATAGGACCCCCTGTTACTTATTTTTTGGAAGTAAAGTTTCATACACAGTGCACACACTCAAACAATTAAAACAACACACTCGGTTCATGACCCCACGTAAAACCTTAAAAGTAACCTAATTTACTTAATAACATCCACTTTGGGACATAAATCTCATTCACAACAACTGTGGGAAGTAGTTGGGATTTTCCATAGAACTCATTATGAGGAGTACCACAGGAACCCCAAAGTAGCTAGACATTGAGAGGAACTTCCAAGTGAAAAGCGCAATGACCCCTATCGGATTAGCGAGATTCCCACCTGTAAGGAAAACCAAATAGTTTTTGTTTGTGGCTGACCAGTTAACATTTTTACCTACGTCATGAAGTGAGGGATATTTCCCCAATACTCAATCCTGAGAAATCCTTGGTGGCCGAGTGACTACCTTTGAACCATTAGGAAGTTGATTTAAACTGGGGTCCAGTTACTACTACAACCATCATTTCTCCACCACGTTCATCCTCTCGCCTTAGGGGGGAAATCCCCTTAGTTTGGTTCTTTGGACCGTCATCGTTGAAGCCCTCGTCAAAAACACTCCTCACCTTCATAGGGACACATGGCCTCTGACTCTGATTCAAATTCCTACCAATCTGAACATAATCTTTTCATCGCTCTGTCTAGCCCCATGGCTGGCATACATCCGGATCCCTTCCACGAAGGGGCAGTTGGCGGTGGACCTACATCCTTGCCACCCAATTCATCACATGAATAATTCATTCACCTTGAATATGAGATGTAAGAGATCATTGTAAATATATGACAATCAATACATTTATTGAATATTCAAGCTTGTATAAATATTTGTTATTTTTTTAACAAACAATGACAATATGATAAGTAAAATAAAATGTTATTCTTGAGCTTGTATTTATTTATTGCTAGATCCTGGACAGCCATCACAGGATCGTGCACCCTCTGGTTTCTCAAGAGTAATTGGGACCTTCAATGATGTTGGAATGCCTGCTAATTGTTTAAGAGGGTTGGATGATGCCACTCAAGAAGAGTTCAGGAACTTGACCCCTGATTAGACAATCAGAGAGCATATTAGTAACATAATCAAGTTGTAATTTGAACAGCAATCAGTGATTACACAAGCTCAAATCCTACATGGACTGATAAAACACAAAAAATTGAAACATGCCACAAAGTTGTTGGGTTTTAAGGATGTTAAAAAATAAAAATGCATGTGAGAATGTAATAGAAAATGTAGCAACTGCACTATCTTCATTTGGAAAGTCAAGAAACATTGATATCAACGTTGCTCATAGGGAAATTACAACTGCTATTTTGGCTCAAAGCACCTCAAGAAATTGAATGGTCGCAACAATATCAAAGTTGCTCCACATTTCAAGAAAAACACTGCACAAATACACTAAATTCAGGGTAAAGATAGATGAAAATGATGAAGTTGCTTATTGGGCTCTTATATGCAGAGAAGCATATAAAGGATGGAAGAGGGCATTAGAGAGAAGGTGATAGAGTATTAGGACAGCCATTCTCGTGCTATGTGAGATCGAAAACATGTCCTGCGAAAATGTTATGGCAAAGGCATTTTTAAGGAGCATTGCAAGAATGTTATGGAGATGACAAGAGTTTTTTTGTTCAAGGAATTTAAAGAATCAAATCTCGATGTCCAGATCTCATTTACCATGTTCAGTAAGTTGAAATCGTGGTATATTAGTCCGAATACAATTCAATACAGATCTCATTTACCATGTTCAGTAAGTTGAAACCGTGGTATATTAGTCCGAATACAATTCAATACACTTGGTGTTGTCGATACCACATTGAAATCCAGTTATACTACGAAACATTTGTGTATTTTTTCAAAAAACATTGGGATGGTGAAGCCACTCCTCACATAGTGTGGGATTTTATTTCTATGATACTATGCAATAGGAATCCTGAAAATGTGTTTTTCATTAAAAGGTGTGTAGGTGGGAGAAGATGCCATGAATGTAGTGATTTGACATTGTTCCATAGGAAGTTTCCTATCAATCCAACACACCCTGGATTGTCAGATATCACAGTTAAGTGGAAGAGATATGGGTATGTCTCCATGAATCCATCATCTTCTTCACATGTTCCATCTAAGAGGATCTACTTGATTGAGGATGATATTCCTATTTCAGACTTCATGGACAAGTTTCAAAGTCAGATTTACAAATACATTAAACCCTCCCACGGGTCTAGGTGGCAAGCTTTAGAATTTAAGCATTTGCATGAGGTTTTAGAGCCAAGCACAATCCTATCAGTGGTAGACGTTTCTAAGAATTACACATTTTCTCCTCAGAGAGAGATACTAAGTGAGTATTATCACTCCAACTAGGTGTCCATATCCGTACATGTATTGTATAGACATGCCTAGGTGAGGATTGA
The DNA here is from genome assembly GCA_001517045.1 of Pseudotsuga menziesii. Classification (NCBI taxonomy): domain Eukaryota; kingdom Viridiplantae; phylum Streptophyta; class Pinopsida; order Pinales; family Pinaceae; genus Pseudotsuga; species Pseudotsuga menziesii. The sequence continues at coordinate 794,218 of LPNX010539407.1, read as the reverse complement.
TAGTAGGGATAGCACTCCTCAATCACCTGATGTGATCAAGGAATACCATTTTTATGTCAGTGATGATCGTGAGGACGACATGTTGTTTGTTCAACACTTCTTTGGGTTGATTTATAATTCATTCAAAAATAATGGAGTTTCATTTACAGAACATTGGATTTGATCATATGGGTGTGCAGGGCAATTCAAATCAGCATGCTCCTTTTATTGGTTGAGTCTCCTTCACAAAGAGATAGGAGTTCGACACACCTGGAACTTTTTTGAAAAATGGCATAGAAAGGGTGAACATGATGGCACAGGTACATGCATGAAACGAGCACTTTGGAGGTATTAAATGAGTCACAGTGCATCTCGACTCAAGTGTTCAACAAAACTAGTTGATTGGTGAACACAAAATTGGGGTCACCAAGGTCATGAAAAAGCAAGGTCGGTGCGTAGGTAGGAACAATATATATATATTTCAAAAAACAACAACTTAATTGGAATTTAATAAATGTGTTTGTTTATATATATATGATGTTTTTTATTTGATGTAGGTTTTTTTGGGATGTTTCCCTCGGCGATGTGAATAAATCCATGCCATGGTATTGCGAGACCATACTTAGTACGAGATAACTACATTTAGTTCGTAGTAAAGACATGGGCAACATATTTTCCATTGAAACGAGGAAGTATGCATGTTTTTGTGAGTTCAGCATTGACGCCAATGCATTTGGTGTAATTGCACCACCGTGAGATGATGAGAATGCAACATACTTTTTGATGTGGTGTACACAAATCAAAAGCAGGTTGGTGCATCCTTATGTTGATAGAGAGTTCACGTACCAGGTTGGTGACCCAATTGTGATGGGCCAGTTTTTTGAAAAAGTGAGAAGATGAGGTGATTATATTATATATAGAGATTTCATGCCTGAATATATATCTTGTTAGTACAGACATTTGGTGGTGGAAGCTCGGATACATCTCATTGAAATCAAGGTGAAGAGTGGTGAACCAAAGAGATAGAATATGTCAATAGCCAACCATGATCGTATTATGGAGACGTGCATTCCTATAACCCATTGGTCGTATGAATGAAAGTTATATGTCACTTTTGATGTTGACATAGTTGACATGCTTTTGAAATGTAGCAAATCTAAATTTCTTTTGAAATATATCATTTGTATTTAAATCTAATTTTTGTAAACTTATATATGCGAATATGTGCATTTACATATACTCTATGTGTGAGAAATTTGTTTTTGGTGTATTTGTGCAAATACATGTATATCACACTCTATTTGTGCAAAGTTCTAAATTACATGTTACATTGTAGACAAGTTGTAAATTGTAAACTTGTAAATTGTTACTGATATGCAATACAAAAAACAACACATACATTTATTGCATCCTCATTAAATCTACCTATTGCAGTTGATATTAATTGTACAAGTTACGTTTGATTGACAATTTTGCAAACTTGTAATTTGTTTTACAAATGTAACCAAATTTAAAATTGTAATTGTAAACTTGTAAATTTCAATTGATATTAATTGTAAGTTTTGTTTGATTGACAATTTTGCAAACTTGTAATTTTTTTTATAAATGAAACCAAATTTAAAATTGTATTTGTAATTTTTTTTGTAAATGAAATCAAATTTTACATTGTAGTTGTAATTTGCACCTAGTAGATCTTACATTGTAATATTGTAAATATTGTAACATTTTAATTGTAAGTTATGTTAAAAATTGTAAGTTGAGCTCGATTGACAATTTAGCAAACATGTAAACTTGTAAACATTGTAAATTTTGTAAACTTGTAATTTATTAAATTGCAAAATTGTACAATTTCGTAAGATTGTAAAACATTAATGATTGTTAAATAATATTAAGATTGTAAAACATAAATAACTTTAAACTATAACAACAAATAATTAAAACATTTAACAGACTATCATGTTCAAAAAAGTCCATTTAATCAATTCAAAGAAGTGTTGAACAAACAATGTGTTGACCTCAGGTTCCCCACGAGACAGGAAGGGCAGGGGCATAGTGCAATTGACGGTAGTGGCCATGATGGTCGATCTCTCGATCAATGGTGTAGGAGTGATTTGTAGACTGTGTTATTTGTGGACGTTATTATTTTGGACTTTATTATTTTGTATTTTATGATTATCGATATTTGGACTTTATTAAATCTTATATCAAATACTTCTATTTTTTTCATAATTTAAAATTAAATCATATATACTTCATTAATATTTTCATTTGATTTTCTTTGATAAATACAAAAATACATAACTAAACCTTTTATAAATTAAAATTCAAATTACACACTTATTTATTATTATTATTTTTCTTAAAAAAAATGATCCACATTTTCATAATACTTTTGTTTGAGCTTAAAAAAATAAAAATAAATAAGTACACTTTTCAATAAACTAAAATCAAAATATGTCAACTAATAAGACAACATACATATAATATTTTATTATGAAAAAAATATTTATAAGAAATATAAATATGAATTAATATAATATTTTAATTATAATTATAATTTATTTTGATTAAATGGTTTATATATATATATATATATATATATATATATATATATATCAAAATATTTAAATTAAAATATATGGGTTGTTTAGATAAATGTCTCCGTCGGTTAAAGGTTTATGATTGTCTTGCATCTAGGGTTTGGATTTTTTTCAATCCTCTGTGTATTTTCGGAGGATTGAAAAAATTTGGGCAGCATTTTTGCTTGTCTAGCACACATTTCAAAATTAAACCGGCAGCGCTGCCGATTGATAGAAATATTTATACAAACTATAAATTTAGATTTTAAATTTATCAAATCTGAATTTTTTCAATCCTCCTTGTATTCTCGAAGGATTGAAAAAAATTGGGTAGCATTTCTTCTTGCCAATGACATATTTAAAAATTAAACCGACAGCATAAATGCTACCGATTGACAAAATATATATAAAGCAAAAAATAAATAAATAAATAAATAAATAACGAATTTCAATTACAATTTTATAAAAATCCAGTAGCATTCTGCTTGTCGGCACACATTTCAAACATATTAGACAAAAAAATTAACCTAAAAACATCTATAACAATTTTTTTTCAATTTTAACCTAACATTTTAAAACTTTAAAGAAAAGTAAAAATATCATTTAAATTTTAAAAAAGAAGGTTTGGGTGTCACCTATCTACTTCGACATCGTGGTGAAAGGTAGGGGTGGTCATGGCTTCATTTGTAGCTCGATTGAGGTCTGTGGTTGCAATGCAGCTTGATCGAGGTTTTATTAAACCTTCGATCGAGCTATTGGTAAACCCTCGATCGAGGTCTTGACACCTCAATTGAGGGTTTACTAATAGCTCGATCGATGGTTTAACAAAACCTCAATCGAACGTTTGTTAAACCCTCAATCAAGGTATCAAGACCTCGATCAAATGTGCGTTTTTTGCTTCTCTGTTTTTCTGAAATTGCCTTGCCAAAAATTGTAACCCACCTCCATGGATGCACCCATGACAGATAACCTAGTGATGAAGAAGAGGAATAAAAAGCAGAAGAAGTTGAAGTTGAAGAGATAGTAGATGTTACTGAAGAGATTGTTTCATTTAGTTTTGAGCAATTGAACTGAGAGAGTGTATAGTACTATTTAGTTGTATGTTTCTGCGTTCGTGCAGGGAGACTAGTTTAGGTAGAAAATGCTTTGGTTTTTTAATTGTTTTCATGGTCATATTCTTAATAGCATAGATACTCATTTGTTTAAATTTTAAGTATGGGCTTTGAAATATCCACTTTCTCAAAAGAATTTTTTTAGTATGAAAGTTTAATCTATTATTCATTGAATGATCTAATGTTTCGTGGGTACTTTTTTTTTAATAGTTAGTTAGTTATTTATTTTTATTATTTATTTAACACTCCATGTAACAGATTTTCAATGTATAAACTCTCGAGAGGCAATGTATTATTTTTTTTCCAATGAAAAAATGCTGTATTTGATGTTTTGGAGATGAATTGAGAATATATATCATCATGTATGATGACACTTGTGAGTTCTGGCACTCTACTATCTTCCAACCCTTGATGTTTTGGAGATGAATTCATAACATACACATTGGTGTTTTATACATAGGGAACCTTGTCCGTCAATGACATTCAGCATTACATGTAACAAAAGTTATTGAAATCAAAACCAATTGAGGCCCCACCAATGTGTAAATGGATGAATGAAACTAGTTGATGAGCTGGTCTATATATATATGCAAAGTTTGGTCATGTATAAATAGCTTATAAGTATGAAGTGTGAATATAACAAAATGGGTCCCACCAATGTGTAAATGGATGAATGAAACTAGCTGGTGAGCTGGTCTACTTAACAAAAACATTATATATATACAAACCAATATGCAAAGTTTGGTAGTGTATAAATAGCTTGTTAGTATTAAGTGTGAACATAACAAAATGGCAGACTGTGAAGCATGATACAAAGTTTGAAATGAAATACATAGACATCGAAGTTTGAAATGGGTTCAAGAGTCGAAAATACTAAATGACTGGAATTTTATTTAGTTACTCTTCAGGGAATTGAAATTATATATATATATATATCGCATTTGGATCAATATTTATTTATTTTTGTCTTTCATGGACATAATTTTGTTAAGAATAATATTACATGCAGAACCTTGGATTTGATCCCAAACCTTCCTCAGAATTTCGCCGATATATATGTTGGGCTTCATAAACATGATCACGCTCTGCATATCCTGCCATGTCTTTGCATGCCCGGAGATCTATATTTTCAATTCTCTGGCAAGCTTGCAGACATGGCAGGGTGATCACTAGGGTTTTTTGGGGGGTAAAATGATGTCTTGGTAAGGTGTTGTCGTTAAAATGGTATTGTATATAGTGCATATATGCATGCCTAAGAGGATTGCGAGCCTTCAAATATAAAATTTGGAGCTCGTTTTTTATTTGGCTTGCATAATATTTCCACAGGTTGATCCTATAGACAGTTCTCTAAAACAATACCAGCTTGTGATGCAGCAAAATATCACTACATTTAAGTTTAACTTTTTTAAACTATATGCTAGTCCGAATAAAATGTTGTTTTAGAAGAATATTGGTTTTTCCGTTTCGATGGACTGGTTTGGATCTAAAAGATTTCTTAGTGGGGACTGCTTTATTCTCTCTCTACATCCAGAAGGAAACCTTCAGCAGCAGGCATGGAGTGGTGGCGTGCCAAGATGGTCAATTTGATAGTCCAGACTTCGTTCCTCGGCCTCCTTATGTACTTAGATAAATTTGCCCTATCAGTTATCAAATCTACGAAGCGGCTTACAGGTTATCACCTTATAATTTACCAGCTACTGATTTCATGGATTTATATCCCTTATAAGAGGCAATAGAATAGAACCGTCGAAGATAAGTAAATAAGCTTATTACTGCCGCACGCAAATGGTGATTACAATAGCAAAGTACCTCCCAGTTTCTCCTTGGATTTGACAGGTAATGTACTTTTTGTTTTTAAACAATATGGTGGGGTTCAAAATTGAACCCTTCCAAGTTCCCAGCCCTTTGTTCTAGCCCTTCCTAGAAGTGTAAAGTTAAAATTGCCTTTCAAAAAAAATTAAACTTTGAATTTTACCCTTGTAATTATGCCCATTTTGAACTTTACTTTTCTAATTATGCTTATTTTGAATTTTACCCTTTTAATTAAGAAGGACATACTTTATATTAACATTTCAAAAGAAGGGCAACATTTGAAATTACCCATCCATATAAATTTCTCAATATGTTGAAATTCCTATGCTATAAAGTTCAACTTGTCATTCAAAATATTGGAAATATGATAAATTATAATCACTTAGTCACTCATGTCATGCACTCTCAACTGTGCAAGATGTAACCAAGATGACCAAAATATGGTTGATGACTACGAGGCACTGGCCATCGAGATGTGACTCTGACTCTTGAGTCACTTGGGACTTCAAGGCACTGGCCATCGAGATGTGACTCTGACTCTCGAGTCACTTGGGGCTTCAATTTAAAGTGTGACAATGTGTCAACGACTACGGCTATAACAACAAAGAACAACTACTAGTCTACTATTATGCCAGAAACAAGCTCAAAAGTTTGTGCTTACTACCTATGTGAACCTCGCTACCAATGTCCACTCTTTTTTCATCAAAATGAAATTCAAAAGATTGGTTTGATGAGTCCTCTACAAGACTTAATTTCTTGCATGAATATCATAGACTCATGACAACTATAAACAACATTCGATTTCATGCAAATACAAATAATGGCATGTAGCTAGGATCACAAACTGTGTAGAGGTCGATTTATGCATTACTATAGAGAGGTATCATTGGGAATAGGATATGGAGAAACAATGAGTTAGAAAAAAATTTGGACCAAAGCACTTGCACAATGGTTATTAATAAAATTAAAAAAACAATTGTTGGCTCAAGAATAGTCTTCAATTTGATGGTGGCATGATCATGATGTAATCCCCCTCCGTCCTTCCAAACATTTGTTGTTTCTCACAACATTTGTCCTCAGCGCTCCCCACCAAGATACATAAAATTACCCATCTTTACATCCTCTTCTCTTTAAATCCTCATCTCGTCGTCATAAATAAGGATTATTATGCATGCACATCCTCAACTTATAATATCAATTAGGTCAAGGTGCAAAGACAACCATACAATATCAAATGTGTTAAGATACAAAAAGTAAAAGACAACTATAATTAAGTCTTAGATTAAATTTACCATATAAGTCTTTAGTTTACACTATCAACTGAGATTTGACACGTTGGATTGTTGTGATCTTCTTATCACTCCTTACCAACGTGATTGCAAGGAATTCTTTGAAAATTCATAATTTTAGGTTTTATTCTTCATTATCATGCCTTTTGGTAAGACAATAAGGAGGGTAGTAGCCTACATCAACATGGAAAACGGTTTTGATATCTAAGAGGTATACACATTAATTTTTTTCATTAAATAACTTAAATTTCCCACACGTGACTGTTGATTCACTAAATTGTGGATTGGTACAAAACAAAACAAATTTTAGAGCCTCGAGCCCTTAATTACTCACACGTAGAACTTTCTCAAATCTAGCCATTAATAAACTTCTTTTGGTATTTTGGTTCAATTTAAAAGGTGGATTGTTGAGACTGAGACATGTAGTGAGTTGCCAAGATTCAGTTGACTTATGCTTGATTCCATTGCCCCTCCATCCCATACATGTATGCTTTCACGACAAGTGTTGAACAACAAAATTTGATGCCCTGACCCCGGTTATGCTAGTATTGCTAACTTTCTTGGTATGTAGGATTTTTTTCTATGTTTTCTTAGTTGTGTATTGTTTTG
>LPNX010539407.1:775596-786711 GCA_001517045.1 Pseudotsuga menziesii | reverse complement strand
TATATATATATATATATATATATATATATATATATTGGTTGTAGGTTTGTTATAGCCCCGTTTTGCTTAGTGGCTTTATTTTGTACATAGTTAACGGTAAGTAATTCTCTCATGGTTCTAGTTTTTCTTTATGACTATATCTAGTTACTACGTCATGCACTATGCATAAGATCACATAGATTCCCCAATATGGTTATCTCATAGTCTAAGTAGTTTTTTCTATATAATGAAGTGTGCTTCAACTCGAAAAAATATAATCAAATAGTTGTTATGTTACTGAACTATAAAATTAATGATACGTATATGACAAATTAATGTGTTCAAAATAAGTTTTATTAAAAATATATCATTTTTTCATGTAGATATAAGGGGTGCTCAATTGTTTAAAATTGTAAAAATTTAGAAAAACAATATTTGTGCTTTTCATTTTTTTATGAAAGGGTTTAGTTAATTTATACTTATCAATTGAAGTATAATTATATATATTTCCCTTCATTCTTAAAGGGATCCAGAATAAATGCCCTTCCAATTGAAATTAAGACCCACCCTTCAAATTTGATCACTGGTGGGGATACAATAATTGGGTTTTTCTTTAAAGGGAAAGACACTTTGCACAGGTATCCTGTAATTACACTGAAGGTATTATTTAAGGGGCATGCTCCTCTACAGGTTTCCTCGTCTGTCGATGGACTGTGAGGAGCATCCTTGTGTCCACAAACTCCACATGACGACTCCTAGATAATTATGTTTTTCATTTATTCTGAATGCTCTTACTGGCCATAGCTACAGAGATGAGGAGGAGAATAAGCCATATAAGCATTATCGAGAATATCACATCAGATATGAGGAATGAAAGCTCGTTAACTTGGTGGATTTTTGCCAAGACCACTCCAGACTTAACATGACTATTATGTACACTGTTAATATCGTAGAAAATGTCGATGAAGACAGTTAATCCTATAGCTGTTATTTTTGTCCATTTCTCCTAAGAGTTGGGACGGGCCATTCCTGGCAGGAAAAACTCTACCAAGACACATAACATAAACGCTACCAACACACATAACATTACTCTGCTGGTGTGTATTGTAAACAAGTTATTCTTAACTATCTCATTATCAATTGGCCTTGAACTTTCGAAGATCTTATCTACTAAACCACTCTGGTTTTCGACAAAATTCATAGTCTAGATAGTGAGAGCACTTAGCACAAGAGCTCTCCCCGGACTCAATGAGATCCTTTCTTATATTCCTTTCGTAGGTCTACAACAAAAATCATAATGAAGGAAAATGCTCCTAATAAAAACCCCACTAGTTTGGCATAATCTTCAACGGCAAGGGATTGCTCGGAAAAGGGCTCCTGAGACTGTGCCATGATTGAGGACAACAAAAGGGAAGGGAAGATGAGATAGAGATAGAATAAGATTCATCGAATGGTTCGATCGCAATACATCAACATGACGATAGTGGTACTAGATAGTTTTGGATCGTAGAATCCCGAGAACGTCACAGTCACCATAATTATGGAACATCTTCTTTATTCTCTCATGTACTTTTGTAAATAGTATTATCTGGAAATACATTAATAAAATCGTGAAGGAATAAACCCTTCGTCACACACATATATCTACATTTTCCATTGACATATGATTGAAAGGAAAAACCATAAGTGAAAACACGGAAGGTAATCCGAGGTTGGTATTGAAGTTCCCATGTAAAGTTTGTCTTATTCTGAAATTAAACTCTAACAACAATAACAAAAAAAATTGAACTCTAACAACAATAACGTTTGGATCTATGCGTGTGTGTGCTTTCCACTATGTGAAAAGGCTTACCCAAGACAATAAGGAATGGATCAAGCCATGGGCTCTGATACCATGTTAAATAAAACAAGAGACAGTAAAGGATGAGAAAAATAGAATGTACATATTGATTGCATGGCAAATTGAATAACCTTCTCAATATTAACGCAAGTATTTATAAGACTACATAATAGAAAAACCATAGGTGAATAACATGGGAAAGAGAATACCATGGGTCACTAATTCTACTTTAATGTAACCAACTCAACTACTCAACTAATTAACTAGTTAACGCACTATTGATAGTGGTTCATTGAGATTACAATTCTTAACAAGTTGAAACTACCGTGCCCATTATCGAAGAATGGAATTACTACCATTTACACTTGATGGAAGGTTGTGCAACTACTCAGAAGCTTGGTGAAAAAAATATTTCCAAAATCATTGAACTCGAGGCTATGAAGCAGGTGGAGAAGGATAAGATCATGCGGTTCTTTGTGCATAAAAACAGACCGAAGATACATCATTAGATCAATATCTCCACATCGCTTGTCCCCTAAGTTTCAACAAATCACACCCAAAGTCCCATAATGTTATTCTACAATTTATCGGTCTAATCAGGATTAGTAAATGGTGCACTCGGTGTGCTTATGCAAATTGTATACACACATGGATCTAGCCCTCATAAGTTACCAGTCTATGTTGCCATGGAATTTCATAATTACATTGGGTCTCCATGGGACCAATCTCAACCAAAGAACATACCAATTCCACCCATAAAGCAAAGTAATAAGAAACAAATCCCCCTCAATATGGATTAGGAATTGACTATCCATAAATCTGAAGGATTGGCATTGACATTGGTAACAATGAACGTCAAGTCTTGACCTTCATAGTAATTCCATGCACTGTAACATTAGAAGGAATGTAAATTGCATCGTCATTCTCCTTCAAATGCTATGCAAAGATGAAACAAACTTAATATGTATCACTTAGAATAAAGAAAGATGCATGCCTTCATTCTCTGCCCCTTTCACACTTAAAATTGCAGCCCTCAATCAATGCACTCTCCCTACCAAATTAAAATACCAATGTTGATTGTCAATATAATTAGAGTCAAACTTGATCGCTACCTAGCCCTTTAATGTTTTACTCACCTATATGTATATTTTCTTGTATGACAAATTAATGTACATTTCATTTTACTTGCCATCGATTACATGTGTTTCTATTTACTGTTTATTAGTACTTAAATCATAGTTTTCCTTTTAATTTCATCGACTACTATGTCCTCCATATATTCACTAGAATTTATTTCCACACATAAACTTATATTATCTACATACAAACAAATTTCTGTCATTTTTGCAACATATCAAAGTTCTTTTTGACATTTCATTTCCCCCATTTTTAACCTATGGGGAGCTATGAAATTCAATTCTGTGAGATGGTGAGGAGCTATGAAATTCAATTTTGCTTTGAAACTTGTGAAGGAAACAAGTGAACTAAGCTTATTCTCACTATGTTCTTTAAAATATTCTCATATTAGAATATGTACATGGTTTTGGACATATGTATTGATATTGGTGAGATTTATTTTATTTTAATGTTTGTGTGAATTGTGTAGGTTAATAATTTTACTATTAATATAATTTATTGTTAATTTTGAAAAATAATAATATATTATCCTTATTTTTAATGAAAAGATAGATGTTTTTAAAATCTTTTTTAATGAAAAGATGGATATTTTTAAAACGATTTCAACAAAATATGAAATAAACATAATTTAACTCGATTTGCTTTCAAACACATAAAATGATAGTTTCTACATAAACACAACTTTCTCTCATTTTATAAGATATTGAATTTTTGGGGGGCATTTCATTTCGCTGGCTTTGGGGGTATTTTCACTTATGTGGCAATTTATAAGTTTGATCTAACTTATTTTCACTTATTTTCCTAGACTTGATTTCATGACACAACTTTTACTATATACACACAACTTTCTCTCATTTTTTAAACATATTGAAGTTCTCTTCGGTGTTTCATTTCCCCCGCTTTGAGGTTTTCTAGTTAATTTTATTTTTAATTCAGTGAACGATGTGAAATAAAGTTGACATAATTTATTGCGTTGGACCCTTTTTGTCATGATGCCCATCCTGCACTAAATTTGAATACTCCCATCATTATTTCCTTAATATGGAAGGTGTAGTTCTGAATCTCTTGGCTGCACTCTTTAATAAAACTTATGGGTTTTTTTCATGAAAACCCCATATAATGTAAGGAGTAGAACATTTGATCGATGACATTATCATTTTCTGGACACTGAGAGGGTTGTACGCTTGCTGAGGATGGTTGCATGAATTTATAATATCAAAGATAATAAATGGTAAATCCAATCTAGGAAGGTGATGGGGTTCATAGAAAAAACAACTAAAATTTGAATTTTCTACTTGCACATTAGTAAATTCCATCTTTGAATTGATTGATTTCCTATCAAATGTCAAACTAAATAGATCAGGACCTATGTTGTAGTGTTGCAGTGTGTCATCACTATGTTGAAACTCGAAGGTGAATTGAACACATCCTGCGTCGTTACATATACCTTTTTTCAATACATAAGAGGGTATTTTTGTTGAGAGTATTCTCTCCCCTACACTGGAAAGGCTATTAAAGATCATATTTGAGTAACCTGGACAACTTGGAGGCACTGACTCCACAAAATCAGGTGCACATAGATTAGGTGTTGTCCCAACGATATCACTAGATTCCAACAGAAGACATGTGTAAAATGTTGAAGTTGAGATGATGTCTTGTGTAGCAAATAATGACCCTCCAGGGTTGAAGACAAATTATTTAAGTCCACCTGAAGGCCTAAACATTGACACATTAAAAGTGTTGGAGACTTCTTTCAGGCTGCTAAAAGAGAAGTTATTTCTTGTTATAACAGACTAAGTTCATTTACTTCACATGATGATACAAGAGGCATTGTATTGTTTCCATCTTGTAGCAACAATAAACCATCAGTCTTCGAACTTGATGACATCAGAGGTTCATCCAATATTTCTAATTCATTTTTTGATTTCATCTTGTCTGTTTCCTTTTGCAATTATGATCTTTCATGTCCCATTTGTACTGATGATAGTAGAAATAAACCATCAATCTTAGAACGTGATGACATCAGAGGTTGGTGCAATATTTCTAATTCATTTTTCCCACTTCCTTTTGCAATTATGATCTTTCATGTCCCAATTTTGTGCTATGTTATGTCAAGATGTGGTCGTCTAGTGTTATGATATTTTGGAGATATATAGAGATATACAAATAGATAAGATAATATGATTTTATTAATGTTCATAATCGTTGATTGATGAGGGCATTGGGAACCTTATTGATAAAGGAACCGGAGGGAGATCATATGTCAGGTATTTCCTCTAACTGCACTAGTTTGTAACCATATAGGGTCGATTGAGGTTGAACATAAATTCAATATGTGTTAATGGGAAAACAATGAAGACCGAGAATGAAAATGATAGTTGGATGTTCTTTGTAATGTTAGCAATTTCAGTGATCGGGGAGATCTTGAAGACATAGATAACCTAACTAACAATCATCTTTGTTATTCACTGTGTCATGAATATCATTACAACTTTCTTTGGATCCATAGATTCCTAGGCAGACACTTTTTGCAACAAATTGGTATATCACATCATTTGTTGCAATAGAAATAATGTATTTGTTCGTACACAAAGTTTGTTCTTTTTTTGTAGTATAAAAATACTTAGTCTTTAGGTACTATTTCTCACTTTTTAAAATCACTTTGCAGCTAAGACATGCTCACAATTTTTGGTTCCCTTTAGAGGTTTGGAGGATTCACCCAGGAATTTGAAACTTATGGGAGATCTAGGATAGGTGAGTGGTATAATTGTCATGTAATTTGAAAAAAAATTTGAACTCCCTTGTAATTTTTCATTCTCCCTTTAAAGCATGCATAAAAACAAAAAGCAATTTTGTAAAGGCTTGTATATCTCATTAACTTAATTTTTGTCTTGAGAAGAACATATACATGGTTTTTTTAGACATTTATTTTCTTCATTAATATTATTTGGACATTGTTGTCAATGTCATATTGTTCCAATGAAATATAATCCACAAATTGAAAGCTCAAACAAGGCAGTGATGACAAAGTCTAATGTTGTTATCAATCTTGATGGTTTGTAATAATTATAATGGGTAAAGCGTTTTTTCTTAGTTTTGAAGAGGTCAATGTAGTTATTTTTTAGCATATTCGAAAGAAATATATTTATTTACTTTATATTTGCATGCCCTTCATTGGTTGGATTCCCCATTGGGCCTCATTTTTCACATTAAACACTATTTTTTCGTAATCCCATTGATGTTTTTTTACCATGCTTGTACACATCAATATGACTTATTTATTTCTTTCTAGTGAAAAACAAAGTAATTTCATCTAATATTAATGTATATGTTTTATTATCAAGTACTCTAAAACACATTAATTAAGATTCCCCACCAATATGAGAAAATATAGTTCAAACAGACATGTTATTGACACTTACAGGGGAATTCTAGGGTGTTGAGATTGGAAAAGTCATTTTCTCATTGGGGCATCCTATTGCTTAAAAACATTCAATAATATTCGATGTAATAGAATATGTAAGTTTTTCATGTGATACAATCATTATTTTATGTTGAGCTACTTCATCATTATATTGAATAGCACTAGTATGTCATTGCCATCTATTGTTGACAATGTCCATGAGAGAGGATCAACATGTTCATTACCACATCTACATCTTCCTCACTGTGTACCTTAAAATATTAGCTACAATCCATATAATTTAGTGTAAATATTCTAGTTTGCTTGAATCTAGTGTTGATATTTGAGGGTGTAAGAGCCTTTTTAAAAATCTCTAATAGAAATTTTTTCGCATTCAAGCCCTCTCACTAGTATCCCTATTTCTTCTCCATACAACATGTCTCTCTATGCTAAATTATCTCTTAAAAGTCCCAAACACACTCACGTCAATGGGTTGCAACCTGTGAGTAGTGTGTGTAGGAAAAGTCATCAAGTTTATGCCCATGTTGTACGCCTCCTCCACAATTTGTAAATATGTGTGGCTTCCATGGTCATAAAAAATTAACAAGGGTCTATTAGTAGGTGGGAAACCACCAAGCACGTATGCAACAAATTGATACAATTAATTCATAAACAATTATTTAGTCATCCATTCATTGGGATGTGTAACCATGCATGCTCTCGGCTCACATTCTTTTATATATTTCTTCAGTTTGTCCTTTCCCTTGAACAGATAAAATCCAGGTATTGATAGATTGATTGCATTTACAAAACAAAAAATAGTTATCCACTCCATGCTATTAGGAATAATTTTTGGCACGTGTATGCTTCCTTTCTTGGAAATTACCTGCATACCACATTTCTTTCCATCTTGTAAAACAATCTCATCACATTTCCATATATGATATGGACTATAGGAATTTTTATTGTAGGCATTGGATAGAGTAGCATAGAACTTGGTCATAAATGTGGGGCATAAATTCAATGCTTTGTCTCCATCCAGGGCCTATGTTATTCCTAATACAAGTTGTAATGTACTCGGTATCATTTGGGAAACCAAGTGACGACTCAGGTGGTCTAATCATCTTTAGACAACTAAATATCCAAGAGAATCAGAGAATCAACCTGGTGATAGATCAAAATATACACTAAATAGGAAGTGTATCTATAGATTTTATCCATACTCAAATTTTCCAACTGCTTCTTCATGTTATCAATGATGACCTCAACATAAAAAAATGAGGGGGTGGGACGAATGTAGAACACATATAGGAGGAATAACAAGGCTCCATCTACATTGGAATCATCATCCCAACCTATGATAAGGGTGAACAAAGTTATGGAATCCTAGACCCATGGAGGGAATTATTTAGTTTAGTGAGGGGTAAACAACTAACTCCTTATTAAATCCCTAATGTCCATAAATCTCCATTACTTAGTTGTATTATATACCATAATGGATTATAGGTAATATAGGTATACGAGATACATAGCTCTGTTTGGTATATAACTTATTATAGTTAACCATATAATAATATTTATAAATTATATAGCCCAATGCCACTACTACTAATAATAATACTAAGTAATACTTTTTATAATATGTTATTATATCTCTTATAAGATTAATATTACCCTATTATTATGTCAGCGCAACAGGATATATATAAATCGCTCAAGTGTATTAATAGCCTGTACTTTTATCAATTTTTTTCAATGCTAAAGTTCAACTATAATGATTGACTTATTCTATATTTTTTTATTTTTTAAATCTAATTATTTCTGGTTTGATTGGCCCATCAGAACATGAATTATGCCTTGGTTTCTGTTCCCCTAGACCGGGCTGCCTGCCTATGTCATGCCCTCTGCACAAACCATTAAATTAAATATTTTCCCTGTCTTCTTCGATTAGGTTTTGGTGTTGGCATTCGTGCATAAATTTCTCGAATTTTTATCATATGTTTTTAATTTTTTGTGTAGACTGCCTTTGTTGCAATCAATGCAGGGGTGACAAGCTGCATAATGAGAGTGTGGCAAGCTACATGTTGAGGACCTGTTAGCATGGAAAGTTGCATGTTGAGGACCTGGTAAGATGCAGGTTGTTTCGTTGAGTAGCCACCAGCCTTAAATAAATTGCAAGAGGGTAATCTACATGAAGAATGCCTAGTTTTGTTTTCCTAGTTTGGGTTTTGTTTTCGTTGAATTTCAATTTTACCCAAAATATTTGGCCAGTTATCCAATGCCGGTTTGAAAACATCAGAGTTGTCTAAAGAGTACCCAACTACTCCTGTGTAAGAGTGGTTGGCCATAGACGTGCCAATCGATTTCCCCTAAGCGTATTTTTAATCTAGATTCATGCAGTTTCAACTGAATGCTTAGTTTTAATCCAAATTCGTGCAGTTTCCCCTGCATTGGACCAAATGGGCCATTTTTCCCAAACACAATACCCTGAAGGAACAATTCTCGCGGTTAAAGAAGGTGGGGTGGCTCCTTTTCAGTACTTACAAAAAATATACTGATAGAGTAGTTGACAGAGTAGTTGAGTAGATTTTGTGGCTTTTTTAAGGTCTAAGTGCTACCACTCATCATATTTGTGTGACCATTGCAAGCTTTGTCTGGTTTTGCTGCTGTGGGTATTCAAGTTTTGTGATAATTTCACGGCATTGAATGGTTGATAGGTCGAGATCAGCGTAGAATTATTTATGGGGAATGCTTAGAGTAGCAGTGGATGGTACAAGGTATATGGTATTGCTGAGCAGCATTGCTTGAGAACAAAGGCTCAGAATAGTCCCTGGTACGTTATAGATCTTCTCTTCCCATTAATTTTCCCCTCCTGATGCTTCAGTTCTGCAGTTGGGATGACTACAAAAATGTCTTTTGCTTTGAACTGTGCAAAAATATATACCCACGTGTTCTTTTGAGTCTTCATAGGCCTTGTAATATAAATTGTTTTACTTTTAGTTTGTGGTTGCAGAGAACTGAGACAGATCCTTGCAGCCATGGAGAAACATCCTGGGAAATGGCTCAAAACTATCTTATTTGGCAAGGACAGTGGCAGAGAAAATGCGGTAAGTACTTTTGCAGATCACATACTGTATTTTTAATTTTTGTTAGCATCTAGGTGGAGTGGGTTTGTGGACTTCAAGTTCTTAGCAACAGTTCTATGCTAAAAATTACAGAATAGTTATTAGACTGTGTTTAAACTTTATTTTAGTTTGAAACTATTAGAAATGGATAGAGTCTTTTAGAGAGTCTTTTAGATTTAAGATACCCACTTTTTAGCTTTTGCATAATATAGTATGGTTTGAATTGCAAATCAACCCTTTTTTATGTTTTCTGGTATTTTTGGCTTTTGGGGACTGGTTTATCCCTTTGAATTCAAGGTAAAATTGATTGGTTTATCCCTTTGAATTCTAGGTAAAATTGTCTGTATTCAATGGTAATAAGAGTAGTAGCATCGGTTCCTTTCCCCACCCCCTAGTTTAGGGGATTGACACACCTCAAGATCTCGTTACATCTTGTGCCTTATTTCTTTGCCAAGGGTACTTGAATCTAGGATGAGGACTAGAAGTCTTCTCATTGAATCTGCCATTCGAGCACTGAAAATCACTAGCAGGTTATACTTGGCATTTAGGACTGCTGTTTACAGAAATTAATTATGGAAGTAACTCTATATGTATTCTGGGCATTAGGTAACTAGTTTGTGATCTCAAACAAGAAGCTGAGATGTACACAAGGGAATATACAGTTATCTCAAACAAGAAGCTGAGATGTACTTAAGATGAAAATATACAGTGGTCAAAATAATTACATGCCATATCCAGATCTATTCCATGTATTTGTGAGAGAAGTTGACGCCACCTTGAATCCTTTACTATTATGTCTATCAAAATCAGTCTTTAGTCATGAGGTTTGCCACATGATTTAGAAGAGGGCTGTTAATATCCCCTTGAACATCCCCTCGGCTTGAACAGTGTTGTTTGTTTCTCTCTTTTGATCTTGAGTGTTAAGAATCATTACTATCATTTTTTAGCTTTTGGAACATTAGTTGATGATCCCTTAAAATATCTATGCAGCTTTTGTCTTTGAATGCTTGGAACAATTACAGTTTTTTAGATTTTTCAAGTATTTATGCGGCTTTTGTCTTTGAATGCTTGAATACTTGGAACAATGACAGTTTTTTAGATTTTTCAAGGTTATCTGAGCCATTGTATTAATTGTTACTACATGCCCTATTTGTGTAATGTCCCCTTCCTTTTAGGCCTTGAGGCCCATACCGCTAACCCATGTGATTCCTGTGGGTTCGAGCGGTTACTGAGAGCTAGGGGATCAGATCAGGACTGATGCCATCCTTAGAAGATCTAGGGCATCATCATTGGGTCAGGAAGGACCACTTGGGCCAAAGGCCACTTTCATGCATGACCATGCTCTTTTCCATGCTCCATGCATGACCATGCTCTTTTCCATGCTCCATGCATGACCATGCTCTTTGCATGCAAGTCAACGGCAAATTAGAAGATAAAGTGACCTAATTAGGTCAAAGATAGGGTTTTGCGCAGTTGAACTTTATAAATAGAGGGAAAAGCAAGAGGAGAGGACACTTATGATTATTGATTATTTTGGGAGCACTTGGATAGCAGCACAGCAGTTGGGGTTGGAGACGGAGTCTTCAGCTAACAGGATTTCGGCAGTGAAACATCTGTCCTAGTATTATTCT
>LPNX010539407.1:748880-770730 GCA_001517045.1 Pseudotsuga menziesii | reverse complement strand
CCATCTGAGCTCATCCGAAGGAGTTATCAGCATTTCTAGACCACCAGGGGCGTGAGCAGCTGCCTCAGAGAACCAAAACGTTTTCATACTTAGAGGGTTGAGAATTGTAGTATATTCTAGGCAATCTCTTCGTCACAGCGAGGCTATCAGCTCCATAAATCGGCGGGTCCATCGGACACCTCCTTCCTTGAGGGCGTCTTGCTGCTAGAGCATTCACCGGAGACAGAAGAGATCAGTTCTTCTCGGATCCAGATCCAGTTCTCAGTACTTGCAGACTTCATCTGTGGCAGATCAACCAGTTATCAGTGGTAAGTGTGCATTCTATCTTACAAACCCTAACCCTAATTTTTCCTATAAAATAGGGATTTTCACCTGGCGGTTTGTAAGCCCAGTTGTATCCGCATAATTGTTTAGAAATAGAAAATATCAGTATTCGGGATATTTCAATTTGCTACCAAATAAGTATGATCGTAGCATGTTTGATAATGTTTGGTGAGAAGCACAAATGGATTGGATTAAGACTAACCTAGATCCAAATTCTAGGCTCTATCAAGCATAGAGAGTGATCAAACTTTCCATGTGTGCAAACCTCACCACATATTAATATATCATTATATTTTTTTAAATGACACTTTTCAATTTGACTATACTTACAATTATAATTAAATTTTTTATTTAAAACATATGACTATATTTACAATTATAATTAAACTTTTTTATTTAAAACATATATGTGAAAAAATGTGATTTAAAAACTTTTTTACTATTTAAAATATTAAAACTTTAAAGTTCTCAAAACATTAAAACATTATAATACAGAAAGGCTTCCATGATAATAGTAAGTTGGGAAAGCTTTATTTGTGCCAAAATCACATATACATATATAAAGTATATATAATTTTTTATATAATTTTTTATATTAAGTATAGTATTTGTTTTCGAGGAAAAAAAGGAAAGCTTCAAAACAATTTTTCAGGGAATTAACAACTTTGCAAAATGTTTACTTTCCTCTTTGTAGTCCACACACGCATCGCCCACACATTGTGAATTATGGGATTGTTGCTTGCTTGCTGTACAGATTTCATATCTTCTACTGCCCTATGCTGATGTGACTTTTATTAGTTTATTGGGTTATGTCACTGAATTCATCATCTAATCAAAATTAGAATATAATGATAATAGTGATTCTAGCTTTTGTATTAATATTGAATATTCGCCATGACCATTTCATTCCCATTCTTCACTCTGTTTTTTTAAGAATTCTCAAAATGATCATGTTCCCCCAGCGGAAGCTCATGTCGCTTCAACTCTCTGCAATATTGTCTCGACAGAACGATGAAAATATTACTGGATTATCCATGACCCTTCACATGAAGAGGAAGAGCAAGATCAGCGTGGAGGAGCCTCTGTACTATCCCATTGACTTCATAGAGTATTACATCAAATTATCGGTGGGAACTCCTGCACAGGATCTTTTGCTCGTCATGGACACGCAGTGTTGTGTGGACACCCTGCACCACAAATTATAGATGTAACAACTCATGCCATGGATACATAACAGTTTTTCTTTCCAGCAAGTCATCAACTGCTGTGCCTGTAAAATGACCTGTTAGAAAGCAACATCCAGAACTGCTCGGGGGTTTGTCCAGACTCTGTTAATGGAAGTCAACTACTAACTAATACATATAATCAACTACTCACTTTTTGTTTATCGAACTCAAAAAAAATTCAAAATATTAAATAATACCACCAATCTTATATAAACAAATATAAGATAATAATGTAATTAACATAATCGTTAATTTAAACCACTATGTCCACAAAATAGGAGTAACCCTTCTACCTGACTATTTGCACCAATCGGACATCTGGCTCCTGTGAGCTGTCACATCACGCATTGCTGATAATCTGATCAATGCAAATGGTCGGGTAGAAAGTTTACTCCCACAAAATACACATAATGATGAAAAATCAAATATTTAAAAAAAAATCAATCAAAATTCCTATACCTTGTGACTCTTTACCAAATAAAAGTATACTCCATCTATGTTACTTTCAACTCATTTATTTATATCTACATAATACATGAAAAAGACATCCACTGGGCGAATTATTCAAACCATTAATCACGTATCCTCACCATGAATGATGATTCTTCTCTTACTTGAAGACGCACTGTTCCACTTCGATTTCGATCCATTGTCCCGCTTCCACTTCGATCCACAGTTCCAGTTCCAGTTTTTTCATCAATGCCTCGGAACATACGCCTATGTAAATTGATGTGAGCAATTTCGCTTCGTCCAGATCATGTGCCCATTTTCTGCAACTGTCCTGCAATGTGGTACTCACTTTCTGTGTGCAAGCAATAATAAGTTCCCGCAATGAGAGTTGAAATCGATACCCTTACATAATTTGTATATTGCGATTGCTGCAGCAATATTCTCCAAGTCCACCGGAGTGGATTGATTCTCCTCATCTCGCTTTTTACTTGCCTCTCCTTTTACTTACATGTACCAATTCCTATTACTTATTGGTGTTTATAGAGTAGGTGTTTCAAAATACAGATGGTTTTGTTTTTATTTTTTAATTATTGATAGACAAAATGTTAAATATAAGTAAAAATTAAATATTTATAACCTACGTTTACACGAGGAATCTTATATAACGTTATAACATCTCCTTCATAATATTTATAACCCACATTTACATGAGGAACGTTAAGGAAAGTTACAAGATCTCCTTATACTGGGCTGTAAAGCGCCTCTCAGCTCAAAAATAACACAAACATAAATCTGAAATTTGGATTGGCATGGTATCTATTCTTAAACATATCAGAAGCAGATGTTTAATTTAAAAGTGGAAATTAGTTTTTTTATATTTATTTCTTTGGATTTGTAGACACAAAATGTCTTTTGGTCGTGGAGCTATATTTTGTATTGATAAATACTTGGAGTAGCATTGTAATGTTTATTTGCCAGATTCCGTGATACTATTGATTATGTTAACAATAGCTGATTCCGTGATACTATTGATTATGTTAACAATAGCTACTTGTCTGTTACACAAACTACCATTTAAAGGAAAAAGAAAATCATTCACAACTAAAAAAGCGTTGGACTCTTCAATTGGCAAAACTGAAATAATAAATACAAAATATTTAAAAGATAACTTAAATTATTTAATATAGTAGTTTTACTCTTTCATTTAAATATTTAAATGATAAAAATTACTGAAAAAAAATGTTAAAATGATTGAATGAAATATTTAAATGATAGAAATTACTGTGAAAAAATGTTAAAATGATTGAAATAATTGGCGTCACTTGCCTAAATGAAGAATGCAAGATGTAATCACCTTTGGTGTGAGAAAATGTTGAAGTGTTTGACTAAGCCCTTTCATGTTTACAACATGTTGTTGAATTTGAACAAGAAACTCAAACAATTAAGGTTGAGTAAAATACTAAAAGTCAATCACCTTAAAGTTATTTGCAATGTGTTATTTTCTTAAGGAAAATAATGTAACATACCACTATCCTTAAAATAATAATATGTAAAAAAATCACATTATAGAATGTAAAACATTTATAGCATTTAATATGTAAAAAAAACAAATGTAGTTATATGTAAAAAACTTTCACAAAACCATTACAGGCATAAGCTTGTAAACCAACCACGTCGATGTTCAAATACCCAGATTTAGAGTTCAAATTTAGGGTTTGAACCTGTAAACCTTGTTATTCAAAAATTTATATACAATAAGTGCTACAGAAAATGAGACGCAAGGCATCCATACAATTTAAGCATGAACATTATTTTAAACTCATACTATCGTCGAGGATCATTACGCTTTTCCATACAATGGTTTAGAAATTTCCTTGTTGATATCTTCAATTTGGCAATGGTTGCAAGAACACATAATTGGTTCCTTACAAGTAACTTTGTCATATATAATATTCTTAAACACTTTTTTTAAATTTTTTTTATTTTTTCTTTATATATATTCTTTTCACTTTAATTACTCAAGTTTTCTAATTAAAGTTTGAGTTGCAAGGATACAAGAATCAATTACAACATTTGAATTCATAAAATTAGTATATAACTTTCTGTTATATATATATATTTTAAATTAGTATAGTTAAACTTTAAAAAATCCGCTAAAAACTTAACATAAGACACAAGCTTCTTTCTAGAATAAAGACTAATTGTAAATAAAATATAATGTAAGTAAATCTCTTCCGCGATGGGGCTGAGCCTCAACCAGATTAATAAAATACATTAAGAAAATAGAACGAGTCTCTTACAAGACCGAACTTTTCTTTGACACCAAAGAATACTTAAAAAGTGTACATTTGTGATTCTTGGAACTATTTCCAAAAGCCTTGCCAAGTTACAGGTGATTACAAAGTTCAAGGTAAATGATACTGTCTCAATAACAAAGATTTTGCCCCTTTTCCCAAAGCCAGTTCACAAAGGTTGCCAAAATGATAAGTGATCAGATTACAGGGATGGATCATTCTTAGGACAAGTGTCCATTAAAAATAAAGTATAGAAATTGAAGAACAAAAGGCAAGGTAAAAAAAATGTTGTGCACAATAGTAAAAAATAGATCTTCTAGATTGTTGGATGATTACGTTTATCCATATTTTAATCTTTGCAAGAATGTTATGTTATGTGACAGAAATTCTCTCCATGTGTTAGGGATCTTTCATCATTCATTTTGGCCATCTTTCTTCAAACTAATATTTCCAGCAATTCAAACCTATATAACCAAAAGAATCAATCCCAATATTGAGGCATTCACGAATTATTTCAAATTTGGCAGCATTTTTTTAAAGGACATTCAAGCGTTTCCAAATTTGGGAGCATTTTTTTTAAAGGACATCCAATAGTTTCCAAATTTGGCATCATTTTTTTAAAGGACATCCAAGCGTTTCCATTTCTAGTAAATCCCTCTTGATAATGATGGTGCATCTTCCATATTTGAGAGCAATAACAATGTATCTGCAAAAAAATATATTATAATTGTAAAAAAATAAATAATAATTGGTTGTTTAATAATACTTGATAAGTTTAACTAATAATTGTTACTTTAATAATGATAACTAATAATTATTTTTTATAACTCACTGAAATAATCCAATTAATTCGTGACTTATTTGTCTATTTTACAAATTTCAAAAATCTAATTTGCAATGGGGAAGGACATTGCCACCTCGTGGCTCTTGTTAATATATCAATCTCCTTAGTTATTTACCTTTAAGTATATTTATATTATAATATTTTATAAAGGGGTTGACTACTATCTATTAGATAGAAGTGGTGTGAAAGAATGGTTATCTTTGTCTAATTCTTTTTGTCCATCGATCACAATAATTTGTATGGATTCGAAATCATTAAAAGTGAATAGGTACTAAATTTGTGACCTTGGAACGAAGGAGAGTCCAAGCCTCAACTAGTGAATAATGGTGCTCCACAAAAAGTTTGACTTATTGAAGCATCTAGTTTGACATTTGAAGAGTTAAAGGAAGCAACATATAATTTTGGGCCCAAATATTTGATTGGGGAAGGATCATATAGAAGGGTTTATTATGTGACTTTAAGAAATGATCGGGTTGCAACAACAAAGAAATTGGATGTTAGCACCAAACAAGAGTCATATTCTGATTTTCTGGAACATATATACAAATGAATAGAAAACTTAGGAATATATAATGAAATAAATTAGTTTTGATTAATTAATAACAGTAAATTGATTCAACCTTCTAGGTTTTGTCTTTCTTTCTAAACTATTACTTTTGTAGTCATGGTATGTTCTTCAGTTTTTTTAATGGGGTTCACTTCCTCATAACTTTGACGCATCAGACTACATCCTCAAGAATAATTCCCAAGAGAGGAACCAAAAGGGGCCTCACCCTGTCAGCTCCACTTTTGGGAGCCTAACCCTGAAGGACCCATAGGATCGAACCTCCAACCTTGACTACTTCGGTCTTGGACTCGAAAGAACCAACCAACTGAGCTATCCATCAAGGCTATGTTCTTCACTTTATATGCATATAAATACCTATTTCTTACCTATTTTATTCAAAATTAAAGGTTTCAATGGTTTCTAGGTGGAAACAACACACTATTTGACCATGTGGCACTCCATTACATACATTTAAAATCTACCTCATATGCCAAATTTGAATTTTCCCATTGACTTACAATGCAAATAATTTTCACATTGAAAGTAAATCTGTAACAATCATTTAACGAAAATAACCATTCTAAGTGTGCAATCCTGCCTACTATGAATTCATCCATATATACCATGTCCATTAAATACATGCACACAAACATTTTCATAAATAGTAAATTAAACAAATACATAACATCAAATATTAACCATGGAATTTGTAACATAATTGAGAATGTTATCTTTTAAATTCCACCAACTGGATGTAAATGAAGGGTAGTCCTACTATGTATAGGAACTTTGTCACATTAGTTCTTTATATGAAAGAGACCATACCCAAGATGGGGTTGTCAGTCAACAAGGGGAAAGTTTCCAAATCCTACTATGCAGGAAAAACTCATACAACCCTGTAGTGCAAAAACCCCCTCCACAATTATCCCAATCCATTAGCACTCATCTCCCATTATCCTACACAACACAAGGAATGAGACCCCCTTCTTTGAACTGTAGTCCCTCAGGTTTTCCCCATCCCATTCTAGTGCTCCAACACAGAATGGCCAGGGAGTCTTTGTGTTGGTATTCTAGAGACATCAATTGTAGGAAAAGTTTCTCTCACAAGAGCACCACACCCATTAGCACCAATTTCTTAAGGTAACTGGAAAGAGAAAGTATGGTAGATTCTATTTTCATCTCATGTACCAACATTCAAGTTGGTGAAAAATGATGGCCATAATCCTACTCTGAACTCAATTGCAAACCTTTTATATGCATTTGGAGAACTTGGCATGCGACACTCATTATGAGCTCACTAACTTTCCCCCTTCGAATCCTAGCTTAGGATAATTAATATACAATGGCTAATAAATCAACCTTTAATAAATATGGCTTTAGGGACCTTAGGGTAAAATTGCTATATAATTTTTTAAGTAGGAATAAAGACTTAAAAAGTCACTAGGTTCATCTCCTTCTTGGACCCCCTTTCACTTCCCCCTCTTGTGGAATCATAACCCCCTATCTCCTCTTCATCCTTCTTCATCTATAGTCATCAGGGATTTGATATTAAATATCAAAAATATATATTTACAATATATTTTATCATCCTAGACCATTTATATCCATCTCCTTGCCTTTGCATCATTACATACATAATTATATCATGGGGCAAAAAATGAGTTGTTGCACAAGCTCTATGTGTCCTTTCTTGAACCCTACCCACCATGATTTCCAAGGAAATCCATCTCTAAATGGATTCAACCTCCACTAAAATATTTGAGCAACATTAGCGATTAGTTGCGTCAAATCTGGAACTCCATGGTCCAAATGAACCATCTCCTTACACCAAGCAACTACTTATATCCCCTCTTGTTCAATTAACATTGTAAAAGGCCCTTTCCTCTTTGTGTGTGTGAGACAACTAAGACAATAATGCAATGATACTGGTACAACTCCATTTTTTTGTAGAAAATGTCACAAAATAATCGCTAAATTCATCATCATCATTTTCCTTCCTCCTATCCCATTTATCTAACCTCTGATAGCACCGATCTTCTTGGTTGAAATGGCACATTGCATTGTGGTAGATGGTGGAGCACCACCTTCAACCTCTACCTCATGATGCTCTTCAACATTTGTATATAAATTCCATTCATTAGCACCATGTTTTAAATTCTCCTCTGAGAAAAAGTGTTGTAGTTGGCCACCCCTGGTAACTCGTATTCTTTCCCTCCTCATATGAGCAACAGAATTCACCCTTTCTGGGACTACAAAAACCTATAGAATAAGAATAAAAACATACAAACAATACAAACTTATCAATAAAAACATACCTAAACAACAAACCAGAAAAGAAAATTACAAGCATGAACTGGTAGAAACATGAAAATAACAATAGAAAACATACCTAAATTGAAGATACTCTATGAGGGAGTGTTGACAATTATCTACTAAGTAGTTTTGAATTGTGAAATAGAGAAATGATGCTTCTAGGAATGATAGTTCATGATTCATAATGATAGTCCTATAACATTGGATAGGTGAATGGTCATTGACATGGAGTACAAATTTGAGTTTATAAATGTGTGTTTAGAATGATTTGATTGTGATCTAACGGTTTGGAAACTTGTATAGTTGATCATTGTGCTTCTGAAATGTGTCTTGGGTGATTGATTTGATGGTTTTAATGTGATGGTTGTCATTTATTGCATTATAGATTGCATACTTAGGATTGTATTGTTGACCACACTTGTGGCTGAGACTCATAATAAATTGTCGATTTTCTACATAAGATTTCTACCAGTACATTTCTACCAATACAGGGATACATTTGGCATTGGTCGTGTTGTGCAAATTATTCTCCATATATTAATCACTCACCTTGACATGATATGAAAATGTACTTCCCTATTGAACAATTTGGGATATTATATACAATAGTCGTATATGTTATAAGGCTTGGAAGAGTCATTTTGTCAGTTTATTGGAGGATGTTCCCTATACATGGCATACTTGTAAGAGATGTAATTTGGATCTAAAAGAGTCAATTTTTTATAGTGATGGGCCTAGTTATTTTATGGTATTTTTTAAACTTTATTTGGATTGTACGGTAAATTTTAATGGATTTAATATTATAAATGATTAGTGTGAATGATGTTTACATATTGTATTTGATAATGGTTGGTTTCTTTAACCACTATTGACCGTGCTCCATTATCGGTATATCTTCCCTACATATTACATACTTAAATCCACATCCATATTATCTTTGAGATTGATCAACTATTTTGAAAGACTATCCATAAAAGATGTAAACTTGTTTAATAAGAAGAAAATGCATGCGATCAATTTTGGAAAACATCTTTATAATATTTAACTAAGCATCTGCAATTGGCTTTCAACTACCAACCTGGTAAAATAATTGTTGAAAATATTTTAGAAAATAATTTAAATATTTTTTTTTTATGATTTTGTGTTTAGAAATGGATGAGTAAATTAAAATAATGGTAGTTAGTGTGAAAAAAATTGTGTTAGATGTTTGAAATGCTTTCAGTTTTTTTACCACGTGGATTCAACAACCACCATATAACAATCATATTTTCGTCATGGACCACCTTTGTGGGGTTGAAAAAACAAAATATTTTTTCTACGAAATTGGCATGAAATATTTTTTTAAATATGTTTATTAGTAACTACCGAGTGATTTGTGTTTAGTAGGTGGAATTTTTTATTTTAGAATTCAAGACGACCATTATTTCCATTTGACCTATAATGCAATACCCTCAATTTTGACTTGGAATATATTAAAGCAAATTATATAAATGATGTAATTATGCCAATATGAATTCCTAGTGCGAATCTTAAGGCCAAGGCCCTACTAGTGAATGGCTAGGAATGCATCATCTAAATGTTATTTATATGGACTAGGTGGTTGGCTTATCATGCCAATTTAAATGCTATGTAAATATTATGTTGGAAAATAATAAAATGGTCCAATATGGTTGTGTAAAGAGCACTAGAGGGGAAGAGAAAAAGGGGCTATGGAAGATTAAACTCCCTATTTCCAAGTGTCAACCTTTGAATTCATCCATTTGCTTCCATTTCACATAAATGATCCAATTACTTCCTTTTACTATTTTTCCCAATCATTGATTGCATGTGTGAGGTTAGTGAGGAAAGTCTTCTCATGTAGTTATGGAAGCATGTGAGTATATACTTAAATTATATGACTATTGTAAGAGACCTTTCTTCCATGTTCAAGAGTTAATAAAGTCGACTATCTTTTCCACCATTCTCTTATCGTTTTTAGTTTACCATCCATTTTTTCATTTATGCAAAATTTTACCAGTAGATTTTGACACTACACACAATTATCATTTGTTCATTACTGATTCCCTGACTGTGCAAACCTGGGAAATTTGGAAATATAGTTACAAATTTGAGAGAAGTTATATGGTTGTAGGTGGGCATAGAGGTTTGCAAAGCCCTGTGGGATTCACCTTGTTGAGAAATATCTTATCACATTCATTCATAAATGGGGGTTTTGAATTATGAAAAATATGGTCAATATATTGTAGGCATTACCGGGGGGGAATATGACATGGGGGGTTTATAGGTATTGGGGGGTATGAAAAGGGGTTTCTAGTAAAAATAAGGAATATATTGTAAAAATAAGGGCTTTTTAATTGGAAATATGTATTAGGAGGGGGGTTCAACAAAAGGATTTTTTTAAGTAATTATCAATATCTAGTGAAATTAGGGGCATTCTTTAATATCCCATGAACGAAGGCGCTATGACATGGTTTCACTAAGTGAAGAACCCGTATGGCAAGCTAAGAACCCATGCCTATTGATTTTTGCTACCCTAGAATGCTTGAGAAGCCATGAATTAATGCTACATAAGGTTATCAAACAACATATAGTAGATTGAACTCTTACTGCACACACTGGTAAGCACTGTCATGGTTTTATCTCCTGAGAAAATTATGGATTAGTGAAGGGGAATTCATACCTTCTCTTGTATGGGGGAGTTAAGGAGTGGCATGGTTGTGATGGCTAAGTGAGAACCCCAAATATCTATATTAGCAGGTTTTCGAGCATTAATGGAAGAATGGGTTGTGGGATAAGAGAGAGGAGCTTGTAGGCCTTTCTTTCACTGTAGTGGCCTTATATCCCAACTTAAGGGTGGCCACTCAACATAAAGAGTAAATCCTATATACAGTTCCTGTGGTTGGGTGGAAATCACTAGTCTTACACAACCAATTGCTTTGATATTCTTTCTTTAAAGAAAAGCATTCTCTCTTCATTCAAATATGCATTGATTTGTATCGTATGCTTGTGTTGAATATGTTGTATATGTTTTGTGCGTGTGTCGATAGACTTTATTTCCATTGCGTTTTTATTTATGAAAATCATTTTATTGTTATGAATCTCATATTATTCCCATGGGGCGAATCTAGAGGCATGAAATTCGTAAATATCCCCTCTACTGGTTAAATTTATAAATGGGGATGTGACCAAGTGGTATCGTAGCTATTGATTGTAGCACTAGGGTTGTATGGGTCGGAATCCACAGTCACAAGAAAAAAATCATAGATGCACAAGATGTGCTAATAAACATTTTTATTAGAATCTATGTTTTTAATTGTTAGAAAGTATTTTAATAGAACCCATGAGTTCAATCTATTTTCTACCAGCAAGAATGGTAGATTGGTTTAAGGAAATTTGGGAAATTTAAAAATTGTAGAGTGATCAATGAACAAATCTCCATTTTGTTACATAATAGAGATATTTAAAAATGGAGGAAATCAAAATTTTGTGTAGATATGAAAATGTAAAAATTAGGGGAAATTTTAGGTTGTCCCCACCTGTGCCATGCAAAAAGGGGTATGACGTGGACCAACCACATTGAATGAATGTGCAAGTAGCCTGACATCTAAGGTTTGAGAATCCTATAAGATATCACATGTTAGGGATGCAGGATTTCATTTGTTTGTTTAATGCAGGATGAGATAAGAGTCGTCCAATGAGATCCTGGACATGATCACATTCATTCAATGGGAAGGCCCCCACCAATGATTTGCCATTGGGAGAACTAGCTTAGGGAAATCATGAAGATAAGTTCAATAGAGAATTCTTGATAAAGTGTTATCAAGGTTGATTTATTGGAAGTGCAAAAAGTGTATCTCAAAGGATACCCCACCGAGGCAGGTCCAATAATGTAGGTATGATGTAGTTATCGAAGTATATTTATCGGGGTGCAAAAATTGTATCTCAAGAAATATGTATGATAGAGGAGGTCTAATGTAGTAATCAAAGTATGGCTATCAGGGATGCAAAAAAGGCATATCAGGAATGGCGAACAATATTTAACATGCAATAGAGAATTAAATGTTGCAGCGGCAGCACTGTGGGTTGTTGGATCTCAACTTGTTTGAGATCCAACGGCCCACAATGGTGTCGTCGCAACATTTAATTCTCTGCTGCATGTAAAATATTTTTTGCCATCAGGAGTTATTTTGACAAGGAAACTCTATTGTTGTGTTAGAGGTCCTGTTTGGGGGTTTTTCATGATGGTGTCGTAGAAAGTCCCGATGGACCAAGTACTATAAGTGTGTTGGTGATGTTGTATCAAAGATCCCATTTTGGGGATAGCCATGATAGTATCGAGTAAAGTCCCGATGGGACAAGTATAAGAATGTATAATGAGTTCTATATTGGGGGTCCCATATCAATGTTTTCCTTGATGGAATTGCAAGAAAGGATGATATGACAAGTTTGATAAAGGAGATCCAATAAGGTCATCAGAAGGTTAAAAATCTCAAAAAATATATGAATCTCAAAAATTATTTTGTCCATAACAAGATAATTTTAGATCAAAATATGATGATATATAAGGAATTTGGATGTTAGTGACGATGAATACATAACTATTAGGAGGGTCCTGGGCTCATTTTGCTACAATTTGACAAGAAAAATCAAAATAGTGATTTTTAAAGATCGTTGTTTGGAGACTTAATGGGGGTCCTGTTCGAGCCAAAATAAGTATGGTACAATCATGTACTATACATGCAAATAATATAGAATATTTAGGCTAAATTCCAAAATGTGTGATCCAAGGTGCGAAAGAAAGACAAAATCCACTATTCTTGAGCACTTTTGGGGATTTCAGAAATCTTGCAGGAGATAAAACTGACTCTAGATGTTAAGACAAAAAAAAATATGAAATTGACATTTTACCTACTCATAAAAAAATACAAATTTGGTTAGAGGAATGTCTTCCATAACTGCTTAGTTTGGAAGATAGATAGTTTTGCTAAAAATTCCAAGTCTTGGGAAAAGTGCAAAAGTCAAAAGTAGTTGATTCCAGAAATTTATAGAAGTTGACCGGGGAATAAAATCATGGATATAAAAGTTGTTGAGTGATAATTGTTATATGTATTATTAGCACCCAATAAAGCAGGTTTTTTCTATCTCTCTATATTTTCTTCTACATGTGGTTGAGGTTGGTCTCTAGAGCTAATTGCACCTACAGAATAAGTGCATAATTGGGCACAACTAGTAGTTTTGGAAGTTTGTAACTTTTAAATATGAGGTCATAATGAAGCATGAATATAGGAATCAAAATATTATCCATAGGGGAATAATTGTGCAGAGTCAAAATACTAAAAGGGGATTTAGTTGTTTCTAAGATTTGAACAAAAAAGTGCATATAACCTTGATTTGACAAAAAAATGTCAACAGAGGTAGTTTCCAAAATGCATGAAATTTAATTTTCTGAATTTTTAAGATTGTGATGAAGCTAATAAGTGTGTTATATGAACATTTTTGCAGATTCAATATCACATCAAGGGTAGTTAAGGGTCCACATCCAGTATATTATAATTTGGAAATCCTTGGCCTTTGTTGGGCCAAGAAAACCATCATCATGAAATATGCACGAGATCCTTATGTAGTTGAAACATATTTAATGGGAGAAAATATACAGTTTTAGAATGCAGAGACATAATCCAATGGCCAAATAAACCAAGTAATTCCCATAGACATTGCAGAAATAATGAGGATCCTAAGAGTGGAACTGCATATTTGCAGAGTGGATAATGAGAGGCTAGTCAGAGCTCAAAGAGAGCATAGCCAACTAAATCCAACCATGCTTCATATATTAAAAAACATTAAGAGGAATATTTGCCCAAAACAACACTGATGAGGTGAGGCAAAGAGTCAAGTTAACTCAAGGAGGAAATGTATCAAGAGATCCCATAGCTCAACAAGGGTATCTAGAGAGAGGACATGCACTCCAAATTTATCTTTTAGCGATTCATATACCTATAAAGGCTCCAGTAAAGAATAAATATCACCATCTCATATAAATAAGAGGAAGATGCGTGTTAAGGACAACTCACATACGAAATTTCAAAAATCCATACCTTTTACTTGTGATGGTGAAGCAAAATTGAGTCAAGGAGTTGAGGCTTGGCTTCTTAGGATGACGAAGTATTTCCAAGTCCAAGACTATTAAGGAAATAGGAAGGCAAGGGTGGTCATATTCAATATGAATCACTGCTACATATGGGGTCAAATTTCAGTGAAAGATTGCAAAAGTACATATAAATTTAATTAAATCGTTGGAAACTATTGTATAATTATGAAAATACTGATAATTGTTTATGGGATTCCGTGACATTCATCATAAATGCAATGATGTTCTTAGGTCGTCGTTCTTACAATGACAATTCATCACAATACCAATGATTTACTTAATGGCCAAACACTCGTTTGAAATATTTTAATGATCGTTGACTTCTGTCTCGGTTAACTTTGACCAAGCCAATGATTGTCATAACTCCGATGGCGGTGATTTACTCTATAAAGATGTCGAGAGAGAAAGGATCAAATTTTAAGGGCAGGGTCCCATTTCACTTTGAAGGGTTGTGAGATATTGAACCCTTCACAGTTGACATGTAAAAATAAATCATTATTTTCATTTGAAAATGTAAGAGTGCATCAAAATTGCACTATTTATTAACAACTGTCTATAGAAAAAAATGACAATAGGATGAAAGAGAGCTTGTATTGGCAAGTAATGAATCTTGTTCATTCAAAAAAAATTATGTTGACTTTACATTGAAAGACATTGTTATATATATATATATATATATATTATTTTATCTTATAATATTATAAAGACTAAGTAGTCAAATCTCTCTATTGAGGAATCCCCTATCCCACAACAAGGGGGTCTCATACGATCCATTTGGCATTTGGTAATCCAAAATGGAACTGAATTAATCCCTCTTCCAAACTTTGTAAAGAAAATAATCCTTGGAAAAGTTTGAAGTCAACAATCAACTTAAAGGCTAAAGGCCAAAGGCCACAATAAGGTGAAATGAATCACTATGATTTTGCATCCCAAGGTAACAATATCATAAACAATGCTTGCTTGATGCAAAGACAACCAAAGGGATATGGAAAAAAATAATGATGGGGAAGAAGATGGGAAGTAGCAAAGGAATGAGGAGTAGGAGTGAAGCAATCTACTCAAATATTGGAGGACAAAGAGGATTCCTAACCTGTCCACACGGAACAAAGATAATCTCTGAACCAAAGCAATTTGTAAATTGCTGCCAGTGAGTGAGAATGCATGAAATTTTGATGAAAGTGTATAGCTCATCCTTTTTAACAATTCCTTAGCATAATTAGAACCTGCCATTGTTGGTTTTCCATTTGGGTTTCACTACAACAAAAACTGGATTTAGCGTCTCTTTTTGCATCCTTTTTTGCGTCTGGACCATCTTTCAGTGTATTTTTCTTCAATTTTTGGACAAAATGGTGCAATTTCACGGGTTGGTGCTATTTTAGGCATTTTTTGCGTCCTTTCTCTAAATCTGGCGCAAATTGTGGTGTAATTTGCACCAGGTTTTGCACCTGGTTATGTGCCAGGTTTTGCATCAGGTTTTGCAACAGGTTTTGAGCCTAGTTTTGCACCTAATTTTGCGCCTAGTTTGTACATCTACTCTTGTTGCGTCCCCTTTTATGCCCATGTTTTCCTCAACTTTTACGCCCTTTTTTTCATCCACTTTTGCATCATTTTTTACATCCACTTTTGCATCCACTTCTACTTCTTTTTTTGCATCCCTCTGTGCGCCAAGTTTTGCATCAAAGTTTACATCCTGTTTTGAGTCTAGTTTTGCATCTTATTTTGTTTTAGCCATTTTTGCATCCACTTTTGCATCCATTTTTTCATCCACTTTTGCACCCACATTTTCATCCCTTTGTGCATCCTATTTTGCATCCATGTTTACGTCTTTTTTTGCATCTACTATTGCATCCACTTTTGTTGCATCCCAATTCACACCCATTTTTGCGCTTACTTTTACACCCACTTTTGCTTCAACTTTTGCATCCGCGTTTGCATCTTTTTTTGCATCCAATTTTACATCAGTTATTGCATCCCTTTATGCATCCATTTTTGCATCCACTTTTGCATCGGGTTTTGCATTGGGTGTTACGACTACTTTTGCATCTAGTTTTGCATCTACTTTTGTTGCATCCACTTTCGCATCCAATTTTGTATCCAATTTTACATCCATGGTTGTATCCACTTTTGCACCACTTTTTTCATCGTGTTTTTCTTCCATGATTGCATCATTTTTTGCATCCACTTTTGCATCACCTTTTGCATCCATTTTTGTTGCACCCCATTATGCGCCCACTTTTGCGCCTGCTTTTGTTGCATCCATGTTTGCATCCTTTTTTGCATCCATGTTTTTATTCACTTTTGCGTCCAGTTTTACACCCATATGTTGAAGATGAAAATGAGGATAATGATTATGATATTGAGGATGGTCATGATGATGATGATAATGTTGTTGATAATGAGGAGAATGATGACAATGATGATGATGATGATGATGATGATGATGATTATGATGAGGATGATGATGAGGATGAGGATAATGGCAATGACGAAATCACCGATGATTATGATGGCAATGAAATGAATGATGATGATGGTGATGATGACAATGACAATGATGATGAATACAATGAGAATGATGATGTTGATCATCTTAAAAAATAAGTTGTTATTTTCATGCATAAATCGTGTGTGTCCTCCATGTCCCTTTTCCACTAATCACATATTTTGGGTAGATGTTATTTCTTATTCCAAAGGTAATGATGAATAACTCATGAAAATGCCAATAATCGTGATGATGAGGATCTCAAGGACAATGGTGATGATGATTATGCCGATGATGATGACTATTGTGATAATAATGATGACACTGACAAAGATGACGACGATGATCATGATCATCATCATTTCCATCATCGTCATCATAAAAAACATCATCACTATCATTGTCATCTAGTTCATCATCATCATCATTTAAAGCATATGGGTATGTTTACCAATTAAAGCATGCATAACAAGTGAGATTATTCTAAAACACCCCACCAAAGTACAAAATTCAAACCACAAGGGAAACATAATATTAAAATTGTTCCCATTTTCTTTCTCCCAACAAAACATGCTTCATTTTAGGGAATTATGTTAAAATACATACATTCATAGTCCATCCATACTATACTTGTAAGAAATATAAATATAATACTTAATAGAATTTATAAAATAGGTAAATATTTTATAAGCACCCTTATGATATATAAACTTCTTTCACCTTAATAACGGTAAACTTCTTTCACCTGAATTTTATAGGAATCAAAAAATGAGCGACAAGCCATATCTAATATAACCACTTGTATCCCATGCCAAAACAAAATGACACTCATACACGGTAGCCACCATCAAACATAGCATGAAATGCATCTGAAGATGCCAGAAGTGCAACCCTGTGGGCATAAAATCATCTACCTGCATTTAAGCACCATATTGTTTGCATTTGTTAGAGTAAAAAGTTAAAACAACATTCTATAATAATTCATTCAATATTTCTAGAAAGCTTTATCTTAACTTTTCCATAGAAACCAATTCAGACTCCTTTGAGTAGCTATCCCCTTTCAAAGATCTAATAATATGCCATTTACAATAAACTTATTAAATGTGTTACTGCATAACGTCACTCAACTTCCACTAAAAAGGTAACATCTGATAAAGTGTGACTGTTGGCATACTGCTCCCCCAAATATACCTGCAAAGTTTTTTAAATATGAACAACAAACACAGATTAAAAGAAATTCATTCCAAAACTAAATTGATCATCTTGTTTATTAGAGTAGAGATACATTAATAATTGATAACCAATCCTCATAAGCAGTAGAGTGTTACTAAAATGATCTGCTTTCTTGCTGATAAATATCGTTTGAGAAGTAGCCTACCGAGTGATGAAGCTGCCCTACCTCCCTCTAAACGATGTCACTAGGATCAGGAAGCTATGTCTGCATGTGTTGAGGTTGCAACTGCTTTAGTGGAGCTAGTGGCAACTGGTGTGACTAGACAGAATGATGCATACAATATTTCTGCAGATGAAAAATCTTATACTAAATTCTTGGATAATGACAAGAAGTCAGTTAAGGGAAATGAGGAATGTGTCAAAATAGACACATTGATCCAAAAAGAAGCAACAGAAACAATAGGTAGTAAGAAACCTGTGGTGTAATTTGATAGTTTTAGTAATAGGAATGCCAATAGGTAGTAAGAATGCCAACATATGGTTTAGGAATTTGATACTTTTAGTAATAGCTTCCAACAACAATTAAAGTAGGTGGGGTGGGGTGTCTGAAAAGAAAACGTGAGTAATAGAAAGAATGAACTGGTTTTTTTTTGCCGTTTTCGTACTGAGAGAAACAAGGTGCAGTCTAAATCCTAGTATGGATGAGATGTGTCATGCTTGTAGTTTATAAATGAAAATGAAACAAAGGTTTAAGTCTGCACAACCATAAATTACAGGAAATGTTGAAATGGAAGGGTAGCAATGAGTTTGAGTTTCATGAGTATGCTAGTGCATCCATCCAAAAATTTACACCATTATTAAAACGCTATATATGCAAAGTAACTAATGGTAAAGATAGAGTTGTGAGGAAAATGGGGTCACAGGCTAGTAAAAACTAAATACAAGACCCTTTAGAGAATGCGAAGACCCTCTTAATTGGCTCATTTATATCTAAGAGGAGTATTCTAACATATGTGGGGACATTCTTCAGTGGAGGTTGAATCATTTTAGAGAACTAGAAAATATTCTTAGGCGAGATTCTCCAATATGGGTTTATTTTTTGAAACAAGTTTATCTTATATCACTTATGAAACTTGTTTAAATCCAAAAATTGAAGATATGGAGGAAAAGTTGGGATCTCAAATGTTAGGAAAATGTGACAACTTTTTCAAATTTCGTAGTATAAATGAAATCCTCTCAAGGGAAGCTTTAAAACACAAAGGTGTTCAAGGACTTACATGGTGCTCGTGTTTCTAGAATAAGTGTAAAGATTGCTCTCACCTTCTCCTTACTTGTGTTTGTGCCATATAAGTATGAGAATAATGGGAGAAATTTGTAAGTTTGGCTAATCCACTAGTGGGAAATGCTAACCAACTATTTTAGAATTGGAGTAGTGGTCAATGGAATCCTTAAAAGTCTTTATAGCATGTGGAGTATAGCCTCAACATATTCTATATGGACAATTTGGAAGGTCAAGAACACTCTATTTTTTTAGGGAAATATCCTCTCTTGTACACATCCCTTGATTAGGGAAAAACTTGCAACGATTGAATCAATCAAACATTCATAGTCTAAAGCTATCATTTATGAAGATGTATCCAAATTCTTGTAATTATTGGACCTAGAATATTGACCCTGTCACTCAAATAGGATCCCCTTTTGAATATAAT
This sequence comes from Pseudotsuga menziesii, assembly GCA_001517045.1. Classification (NCBI taxonomy): domain Eukaryota; kingdom Viridiplantae; phylum Streptophyta; class Pinopsida; order Pinales; family Pinaceae; genus Pseudotsuga; species Pseudotsuga menziesii. The sequence continues at coordinate 751,220 of LPNX010539407.1, read as the reverse complement.
CATGGTCTACTCTCGATGAAGGACATGCTAAAATCAATTTTGATCGAGCAATGAAAAACAATCTACATATAGCAAGAGTTAGATATCAACTATGTAAACATACTGGTAGGTTTCTTAGGATGAACCTCCAGTTCTTATGATCTTGTTCAAACAACATACATACATTGTTGGCCTCATTAATGGAATGATGCTTGAAAACGTTTGTAGGCCTAGAAGTATTATAATCGTAGGAAATTCACCTCTAATTATCCATTATCTCATTGGGAAGGGAAAGCCTTCATGGTGGGACCACAAATCAATAGTTTGGATGGGTTTTTTTCTTATCTATGAATTTTAAAAATGCAAGGTTCACTCATGAGTGAAGTGTGAACTAGGTAGCAGATTGGATTACAAATAAGGCAGTTCAATCCAAACTCAACATTTAATTGGATCGAGAGGTGTTAGATCTCGTAGAGGATTCAAATGGGAAGGCTATAATGTCACCTGAAGTAAACAAATTTCAAGCATCCATCTAGGCACTCTACCTTGTCAATGCCACCAACAATGAAGTCAACTTCACACTAGATTCATAATCAGGTTAATGCACTTAGCTCACACACTTCTTAGAAGGTATCCAAATTATTGGACAACAATGTTAAGTATGCCAAGGATCTTTCAAACTCAGGGGTTAGTGATGCATTATATATCCTTCATTCTCAATACAAAGCATGACAAAGGAATATATTTTCTCAAATTTCTATTATATATATGGATTTCTTATTATGTTGGAGGACTCTCAACAATGGTTATTTAAGGAGGGTAAATCGATCCAAATTCCTATCTCCCATATGAATTTTAATTTTCCTTACTCTTTCATTGTTCTAAGTCTTTATTCCAAGCTTGAGACTGCCACATCCCCTTCCATTTTGTTATGGGTTCTCCTCCTCGATCAGAACTGGTGGGTGACGATATAGTATATCCTTGGGATTAATACTCTTGTTTTTGTGTTAAATAGGTCACTTCTAAGTTTCCTAATGTTTTGATCAATTGAATCTTTGATCAAAAACCATTTTCTTATCATGTTCTTAACAGTTTGAATTTTACTCCAAAAGCTAACTTCTACTAGAGCATTTGTCAATTCAGAGCTTTAGTGTCCTCTCTATCTCATCTTCCTAACTTTCTAGCTTCTGATCATCATTTCAACACACAATTAGCATCTGATATGTAACTACCTCTAACTTCAATTAGAGCTTATATGTAAAAACCTCCAGCCCATTTTCAACTATATTATTGTTATCGCCAGAATTGTGCTAAAGTTCCTCCATCCTCCACCCAACATTGTCACAAACATTCCTAATTTTCTCATTTAATACACAGTGATCACTGGAGCATATGGGTTCCTTCCCCACACTTTGTGCAGGATATCCAAGCTCCAACGTCTTATAGAGTAAGTAGTTTGCAAGCTCACACAATGTTAGACATATTTTTTTTCCTTGGATAAGAATCCTTTGTCAATATAACTTTTGTGTGCCTGACAATTTTATCAATGCCAAATAATGACAATGACAAGTAGGTCAACCAGACTTGAAAGTACATCCACTATACATACCTAGGTTAGAGTGTGGCCCTAACATCCAAGGTCCATTAGAAGAAACTCTGAATGGAATATTGTGTGCTTGACCAAACTTGGAGAGTTTTCTTGCATAGAGAGAGTTTGTCTCTGGGACCTCCCATGGATGATTTGTCTACACTACTACATTTCGATCCAAAATCCACCGAAAAAATTCAACGGCGCGTGGATTTCTCTTTTTAAACTTACCAAAAATCACAAGGATACATTTTTTTTTGTAAATGTGGCCACAAGCGTCGGTGAAGCGACGGCTATTCTCATAACCGTCGGTTAAGCGACGGAGCGTTAGTAAGCGTCGCTTAAGCGACGGAGCATTAGTAAGCGTCGCTTAAGTGACGGCACCTTTATGGGACTTCTCTAAAGGTCAACGTAGTATTATAATGATTACAAGTAATTCAATACATTAGCTAACTATTAAGATACAAGTACCATTTCTCTTCTTGGAAGAACAACTTAGCATTGTTATGATGAACGAGTAATGTCAATCACTAAACACACAATGCTTCTAAAAGACAATGTAAGACAATAATAAAGAATGATAATAAAAAAACACATCCACTAAATATCAAAGTTATAGTGTCAACCTCGTAGCCAGCATGATGTCTCCAAAAGATAAATTATAAGTAGGACCATTATTCACAAAACATGCAAAAATTCACGACTTGATACAAGCTATAAGCCTCCCTCTTGCTAGATATAATGGATACAAACTAGTTGCATTATTCAAAATC
>LPNX010539407.1:711934-745476 GCA_001517045.1 Pseudotsuga menziesii | reverse complement strand
ACCTCCTTTACCCATCTATATGTATATGATTAGTGTATATGTTTATTTTTGAACTCGAATTACAAACATTTGGATGCATACATGCAGTATACTCACATAGAATTATGTATATGTATTTGTGCATGCACACATATGCTTGTGGGTATGGGTGCAAGAGAGAAACTTTTATGCATGAAGCAGCATGGAGATTGAAGTCGCTAATAACCTTGGGTTATCTCTCGATTGTCTCAATTTTTGAAAAAATGGCTCTTTTGCAATTAAAAATGGTAGTGCATTAGTTTTGGGTAGTTTTGATGTTCTAGTTTAATCTACAAGAACGTGCTTTCCTGAAATGTGTAATTGAAGGAAAAAGGATTATGGATAAATTTTTTTGTACTTTCTAATACGAAAGTGCATATGCTTGAGTCAAGCTTTTGATGTTTGTTGCTTTTAAAGAAATTATGATCATCTAACCTTGTCTTGCTTAGTTGGTGAATTCAAGAAAATTTACATTTTATTCTTAATGCTGATCTTTATAGCATTTAGTAGCACCTAAATGTTAGTGCTAAACATGGGTTTGTAAAGTTTTTGGCCAAAAATGTTATAGATTGCAATTAGCTCTTTGGTTCTTCAGGATGCGGAACTAAAACTTTTTTCCTATGATCTTTTTGATGGTTGCTTATGTACTGCACATAATATTTTGTTGAAACATAGAGCTATTGCTATCAGTCTGGACATCCAAGTCTTGTAAATTTACATTCTTTGGCCAAAATTAGATTTTGTTGTGTATGGACGTATTTTTGTCCATGGAATCTCTTAATTTATGTTTTCTGAAATGATATATTGGATATTTGTATATGATTTGCTTATATTGTACTAATATTTTGGCTGTGACTATGAAAGTCTAGTTAGTATCCTCTTTGTTTTTGCCAGTGTTCCACGGGGACGCGTTTCCACGTTTCCTGCATCCCGGGGACTTGGGGACTCCTGGGCGAAACTTTCCCTCTCCAACCATGCCCCTGTGAATTTTTTTTTAATATTTTCCCATTATTTTCACATTTTACAATTCCTACTTGGTACTACTTAAAAAATAAACTGATATATTTAGTATTTACATTGCACAATCATTAATATACATCAAATGAATTATTATTCTTGATATTTTATTTTATTTTTATAATTTTAGAGACGTTCCCACGTCCCCCCCGAATATCCCTAAATTTGGGGGTGGTCTCCACGCGTCCCGAATGTGCGTTTCCCCGCTCCCGCGTCCCCCCATCCCAAAAACTTGGGGGAACATTGGTTTTTGCATATTCCGAGATTCTCAAATATTGTTCTGAGATTATTTTCAGTTTGATGTTGTCTCTGAAGCTGTCATCTTGTAGGAATAATGTAGCTTATAATTTGCTTGTATGCCTGTCTTTATATATTTTAAGCAGTGATTTTTTTGATATTGGTGTAGAAACTGCTAGGATCTCCAAGGCAGTGGAGTGATAGGTCATCTGCTAAGCCACCTTTGCCAATCACATCTCAAATTTGAAAAGGGACTTACCACGTGTCTTTGGATTTTGTTCAATCCCTATGCGATACATCATATGGTTTGGTGGATGTGTACCCAATGGAAGATCGTAAAAATGCATTGCCGGAGGTACTCTTCAGATATTGTTCCCTTGCCTTGATAATTTTATCATCTTGGTATTAAGGTTCTGCAGCATTATTATAGCATGTGATGTATTTAGATGTTTTAATTTTATGTTAGTTTATGAATATTATTTTTTGGAAAGGAAAATTTGCTGGTACTGAAAGATATATATTTTACTTTTACAACTTATTTCTGCAGTCATTGGCTGAGCTAAATTCCCAGCTGGCATCATCCCAAAGCAGTGGAGGTATTCTCTAAATTAACTCACATAGATTTCTCTTGAAGATTCTGCTGTATTTCTTCTCTATGCCATTACCATGCAATATTTATATTCTTATGAAAATGTAACTACATGTATATTTAAGTCTGTTTTGACATGTTGGGTTTCTTTTTCCCAATTATATATTGTTATTTCTGACATTAATTGAAATATCTTTTTTAATCAGAATGGGTAAATATTTTTGTATTAAAGGGCTGAAGAATAACAGCCAAAATGATACAGTCCAAAGCCGGTAGCCAAAATGCTCTATCTTCTATAGAGCAACTCCACAATATTTTATCCTTAGCATACATATACTGTACTGTATTTACTGCATTCACAAAGTATTTATAGCTATACTGTCGAATAAACTAGCTTAACAAAACAGTGCAAGTGAAATACATAAAGACCTAAGAAGCTAGGAGAATGCATGGCCACTATGGCCTTTTTTCGTCTATCGCTTGTCTTTAACAGGTCCCTGTGCACTCAGCTCTTCCATGATAGCCACTGATGTTTGTTGTATGGTATTCTCTTCCCTCATCTTCGAACAAATAGAGTGAGCAATCTAAGACTGTACTCCTTGAGTTAATCCCAGGATTATACTGAAGTGCACCTTGGAATTACTGGCCAACTTGTCTATTTTTTCCTCTCTGCTCCTTCTCTACCTTCTAACTCATCCTGCCTTACATCCTGCTGAGTGAAATGGGAGGTGAGGCAGTCAGTTGATCCCTTCATTTCCTCCATCCCTCCCAACTGTTCCCCAGTTTGAGGGGCTAGCCATACCAACACATAGAGAAGATCTTGACAGTTAGAAATCACTCACCCCACTGAGACAATTTTTACCCAACACAGGATTAAAATCACATAACAGAGAACTATATACCAACACTCAAAGAAGATCTCGAGAGTCAGAAATCACTCAACCCACTGAGACAATTTTTACCCAACACAGAATTAAAATCACATAAATGATAACAGAGAAATGTACAAAATTACAAATGGGGAGTTACAGCCCCCCATCTCTGTCGAAGCATAACATTAAACCTCTGCTCCTATCCTGATGGGAAGACGGACAAAAGAGACCACAGGCAGGGTTGTTACCTCTCTTTGCTCCCAATAAATTCTGGTGAGCACCTTCCGTTGCATGCCTTCATGCTGCAAAGCATTACTCTTCATCAAAACCATCCTCACCCTTGGCATCTACCACCAGAGATATCCTGCCAGATTTGAGAGAAAGTGAATACAATGCCATAAAGAAGACAGCAAACGAAGGGAGGAAGGAAAGGACGAGGGGGCCAAGAAAAAACAATCAATTCAAATCCAATGCAAACTATTATGATCAAGGAGTCATCAGATCAAAACCACTGGCAGACAAGCTTTCTTCCATTGATGGAGGATGAATAATTTTATGGTTTGGCGCTGCCAAAAGACACATAGGAGCCATCATGATAAAGAAGGTGAACATCCTATCTGCAATGATGCATGATAAAGAAGTGGCCTCCACCCATGACAGAGCTGCTTCTGACAGGAATTTAAGTAGGGGTTTATTCAAGCCTAGCCATCATTTAGAGAATATTCAATCAAAGGAACTATAGAGCATTAAAGGAGTTACATAATGGTCAAAGAAAAGAAACCCGAGTGCTTTCCTGATACACCCAAGGGAAAAGATGAGCCACTGAATGAGGAGAAGAAGTATTGAAACTTGAACCTATCACAAGGTCAATATGAAGCCATTGAATGTTTAAGTAAAAGTGAAGGTATGTTAAATAGAGTAAAACTCAATTTAAAATGGGTTCCATTGAAGAGGAAATGAAATATATCGGGGGTTTGTTCTTACTGATATAGAAAAATCTAAGTTTCAATCTTTGTGATAAATTGTTTGTGGGAGTGACAATCTCTTGCTCTGTTTAAGTTGTTTTCTCTATGTTTGGGTTTGACTTGGTGCTCATTTCAAAGGAAAATTATTGTTTGTTGTACAATGGAGAAGTCCAAGTTCTTTTATATTGCTGGCTTTTTCCTTACAGTCTCGCCTGAGTCAATTCTACTTGTGGCTGAACATGCAGCTCAGAAAGGAAAGGTATTGCAATCACCCTGGTATCTGGTAGCACAGGGGTTATTTTGTTTTATTGGTTGTTTGGCAAATTAACAATTTCCATACCAAAGGGTTTGTCTCATATCCTGTATGACTCTTGTATCTCATGTTGTGCATATATTTATGATGAATCTTGCAGCTCCTTTTATCTGTGAATTTTTTTCTGAAACATTGATGAAAGTCTTTTCATAAGACTTACTTCCTTGTGTTGTTTTTTCTGATATCTAGATAGCAGATGATTGCACAAATAGAAAAACATTTCTAATTTCATGCCAAGTTGATTTGGCTTTTTTCTTCTATGATGTCTGAATTCCCTATGTTATATATTATTCTACTGTTTGAATTTGTTCATTATATCTGGGTATTTTGTCTTAGGTATATGGATTATGTTTTTGGAAATGAGACTGAAGCAAGGACTTCTACACGGGTGCAAGGGTGGGAGGTAAATTATTTGATATCTTAATTTCTAACCACTGTATTTGTAAACATGAATGGTGTAGAGATGTTTACTAACTATTTTATATTTTTTAGACTGATAATGTTGAAGAAATAGCTCTAAAGATGTCAGCACTACCAAAGACAACTGGAATTCACAAGAGGATAGTTGTTATTACACAAGGTGCAGATCCAGTAGTTGTTGCAGAAGATGGAAAGGTAACTTCTGTTCTATCTTTTGTACTTTTTTTATAGCTGACATTGAGAATAAGAGAAGAAATTCCTTGGAATATCGTAGCTGTAGAGGCCAAAGGTTCAGGGGTACTTTGGTGGAGTACCCTCCATTTAGGCCATGAGTCTAGCAACTTCTGATGACATAATTGGGCTTTCTTGGGTTTTTATTCACCTACATTCTCTATATTTAAAATTTTTCCTAAATACAGGCTGTTGTCTTACTTATCTGGTACCATTCTTAGTCCTGACAACCTTCTTCCATAGCTATCATTCTCTTGTTTATTGCTGTGAAATTTAAGGCACTCATAAGCTGCCTTTGTATTTAGGAGTTCAAGTTCTACATTTCCTCCAGTCCTCTGAAACTCATGTCAGTGTTATAAGGGAGACCAGGAAATCAACTAACAAATGAATTTTTGTTTCTTAATGAGATCTTGGTTCTTGTTAAATACTTTAAGAATCAATTAGTGTTGGTTCTTGTATAATCCCTTCCATATTCAACCAAATACATTTTGGCCAATTGTGTTAGAGTTCTTTCCCTTATGACCAAAGGATGATATGAGCTAGATCGAATTCTCAGCAATTTATTGTTACGTAGTAAACATGTGCAACCACATGGCAATCAACATTGGAGACAAACTATATGTAGGATATGGTCTATGACATGACATTGTCACCGCTGCCATCTTTACAATGTGATTCTTGATGATAAGAGACCTCAGAGACATCATCAGGAGTCATGACTGGAGGTGATGTATAGTTTGCCAGGATTTTTTTGAACTCCATTATAAATATCTACCCTTAGAAGAACCTTTAGCAGATTATCTCATTTGATCAGTTTTCTGAGAACTATATTGTTGTTGAGATGGAGAATTAAGTAGAAGGGTTGACCCAAGTTTGTGAGTGCACTTAAGTAATTGTATTACTCTAAAGCTGAAAATAAATTTGCACTAGAATGTTGTTTTTGGATCCCTAATGCAAACATTTCATCATGTTCTCTGTCAATAATCGAAACATTTATATATGGATTGAGTTCTGGATTTTGATATTTTCCTTGTATATCTTTTCAACTATTAAAACAGAAAACATGCTTTACAACAGAAATTAGTGTGTGAAATCATTTCGGAATCATATCTCTATTGTACTGATGTACATTACCTAATGCACTATTTCTTCTTGCAAGGATTTTATATCTTGCTACTTCTTGCAAGGATTGTGGAAAGGTTTATATTGGCGAGACAAGTCGATTGGTACATACAAGGTTGAAGGAAGTGGACATCATTCATGAAAGGATAAAGAAATCGGCATTGGCATAACATTCAAAATCCTCTAAACACCATCTCGGTATAGAGAATGCAAGGATTATTATTGCCATTGACCACTACACAAAGAGCCATGTCTGGGAGGCTATAGAGATGACAATGACAGATGGAAATTAAGTAAATCTTGGACCACAGTTATGAACCTTAAAAATATTGGGGACCCTTCTAGGAATTAGTGTGGGCCTCTTAGGTCATAAAGATTAAAAAAAAAAAACAATAAACTCAAGTCTTTATTATCACTATTTGATTTCAATATTAATTTGAACTTAGGATTGTATTCATATTAAATAATATTTTTAAATATCATCAATATTAAACATTATTAATTTTTAAATATTAATAATATTATTAATTAGCAAATGTTAATATTAATTATATTAATATTATTAATATCAATAAAAATAATTAATATTATCAATTTTAATATTAATTTATTTCTAATTAAATTAATAACTTGATGAAGTGATGGAATGCCCCTTCAGAATCTCTTGACGGAACAATCGTTAGTAAGATGAGAAACCCCTCAACTTCATCTACCTCCTTGTGGCCTTATCAATTGTGGAAACTGGTATGATGCTTTTCCCAATTGACATCTTACTAATTTTGAGATTATAAATAATGCACATAATATAAATTGTTTTTGTTGGTGTTCATTGTTAAAATATTCATCATATCATATATGATACTCATAGTAGGCATCTTCTTTTAGTAACCATTCATGAGTTCTTCTCTTACCATCCTATTGCTGAACAAAATCACATCATCAATGAATAACAACATTTATGTAGAAACACACATCCTCAATTGGATTTTACAACTATTTCTTAAACACATCCATTATTATTTGTCCATATCAAGTTTAGGTTATTAGGTATGCATCAATACATTATGTTGTTGTTTAAGACCCTTTTGCAGACCACTTTAATAGATTACGTAATTGTTTAGGATATTTTGTTGTTAATATTGTTCCTCTTCCTGATTCTTAAAGGGTGTTAGCTCACTGGAAGAGCACCTGCTTTACAAGCAGGAAGTTGGTGGTTCAATTCCTCCATGCCCTAATGAAATTGCAATGTATTTCTAAAGGTAAAAAATGTGGTAGTGCAATATGGATAATATTAAACGCAACACTAAATGCAAAAGATGATGTAAAATTGGATGTCACACCAAACACAAAATTGGATGCAAAAGTCGACCTTATGTCAGACGCAAATGTGGACACAAAAATGGATGTCACACTAAACACAAAATTGGATGCAAAAAGAGACTCAACACTAGACACAATTAATGACTCAAAACTAGATGCAATACTAGGTCCAAAACTAGAGGCAACAATAGATGCAAAAGTGGACTCCTAACTAGACGTAAAATTGGACATTAAATTGAGCACAAAATATGGTGTATTGATGGACATAAAACCAGGCATAACACCAGGTGCAAAACTAGAAGCAACACTTGGCGCAAACAAAAACTTAAGACGAGACACAATATTGGATGCAAGATGGGACAAAACATTGGATGTAAAACTAGAAGTAATATTGAATGCAAGATTGGATGCAAAATTGGACACAAAACTAGATGCAATATTAGATACACACATGGATGCAAAACTAGGCGCAACATGGGATGCAACATTGGGCTCAAACATAGATGCAAAAAAAGACATCAACCAGGATGCAACACTAGGTGCAAACCTATATGCAAAATACGACCTAAAACGAGATGAAACATTAGGCACAAACATGGATACAAAAAGAGACGTAAAACAAGATACAAAATTAGATGCAAATGGGAATGCAACATTATAAGTAAAATTGGATGCAAAACTATATGCAATATTGGGCCGGAAATTGGATGCAAACCTAGATGCAACGTTAGATGCATAATTGGACACATAATTTTATGCAAAACATGGTGCAAAATGGGGTGTAAGACTCGATGAAAAACTAGGAGCAAAATAAGATGCAACGTTGGATGCAAAACTGAGCGTGAAATTGGGTGCAAACAAGGATGTAACAAAAGACACAAAAAAAGACGCAATAGAAGTTGCAAAATTGGGCGCAAATTAAGGCGTAACAAAAGATGTAAAAAATTGGGCACAAAAATGGACGCAAAAATGGATGTTAAAAAGGATGCAAAAAAAGATGCAATAGATGGCTTTTTATGAAAATGTACAATGGCGCCAGGTTTAGCGCCGAATTGTTCACCATAATTGGGAAAAAATTACACTAAAATCCGGTGCTAAATCCAGTTTTTGTTGTAGTGTTTCCAGAGTAATCTAGTGTCGAATGTGTTTAAATGCTTTGTGACTAAGATTAATCTGGTTGATCGCTAATTTAATTAATGGATCAGCTACAACACTTTTTCTTTGTTGGATGGAATCTACAGCCCAATTTTTATTTGTTCTATTTGCTTGGTTAATGTATTAGCTGGTGCACTATGCAATAGCATGCTATGTAGCCAAATATATTCAAGCCCTGGTGCGGTATGCTTTACATACAACACAGCCCTATATATATATAATTCGTAGTCTAATACTAATGAATGGTTGGTTTGCTTAGTGCTTTGTTTAGATTATGTGTGCTTAACTAGTTAGCCACAACCATCATATGTCACAGGGGAATAGTTATTAATTAAGTGGTGGGTTTGCACATTCATTATACATTTGCTAACAGAAGTGACTCCTTACAACAATTCATCTCAAGCTTTGCATGGAATTATCTGCCTACAACCAGCATTATATACATAACTACTTAAGTGATCAAGTCTTTGGAATTAGCTTCAGTCATATATAATGCTTGTGAAATGTTTAACTGTCATCCTATTTTTGAATTGCAGAGTGTCATACATAATATTAGCCGCTAGTTTTCTGAATGGGCAGAGTTATAACTGTTATAATGCAATAAACAGAGTTGGAACTCAATTGACAAACAATATTGGGCTACTTGTTTTGAATTGGTGTAAACAGTTTTGTTTATTTGAAAAGCATTGCAAGGATATAAGACCATTCCTTGGTTGAGCATCCATCCAGTGGAAGGCATTGCAAAACCATCTAACCAATCTTGAAACCAATAAGAATGGATCCTTTCATTCTTCACTTTTGGTGAATAGGAAGTAGAGAACAAGAATATTTGAACCCAGCATTTATAGGATAATGGCAAAGAGTAAAAATTTATTTTGGCCTCAATGTTGATGACACTGACAGGCCATAGGCCTACTGTTTTGGTTCATCTTGCTAGGCCATGAATTTAAATTACTCTCATCATCATAATCTTATCTCTATTCCAAGATTCTAAGACTAATCGATTATGCCAAATGAAGTGAAAAATAAAAGTGAAAAATACAAAACCTTCAAATGAAACCTTGGTTTTACGCAAAACAACTATAATCTAGTTTGATGGAAATCATCCACAAATTGAACGTAAAAAAACCCAAAGTAAGATAACAAAGAGTGAATGCACATATAATGAGGAAATAAATGATATCAATAGATGTCAAAACAGGTGTCAATATCCTCCAATAAGTAAAAAGGTTACCCACATGCAAAAGTTTATTAAGAATTATGAGAATTATGAGTATCTATCCATCGACCATGAGAATATATCTCCAAGTGGCTAGGTCAATATTTGCGTCATGCACCCAGAGGAAAATAAGTAGAATTGTATTATTTTGTCTTACGTTGTATGTATATATGGTAACACCATTGGATAAAAAAGTGCATAAGTTTAGGTGTGTCTAGTAGACCTACCACTGTCTCTATTTATTGTGACATGCACTTCAATATGCACATCTTCAAAATATGGATTAGAAGTGATAAAAATAAACAACTCAAGTTATTGATAACTTTTGGGATCATGGTTATTTGTTGATAGTATTCTCTTACCCTACCATTACGTTACAAAAGAATCCATCTATGAATTGACTATGAATTTACTCAAAAGCATATGTATGATTTAGTGGGATAAAGTAGGTAATGCACCTTATATAACATTATTATTGGATGAAATTTTGCTCAAGTCCAGGTATGTACACAAGTGATGAACCTAAACATAATCTCTACTATGACAAATCCTTCAATGCACAGGCTTCATACAAGGACTATAAGTAAGGAAAATTAGTTAGTTAGGTTTGTAACGTCCCCAACCCTTCGACCGGCGAAGAGGACGCTACCATACCATTATCTATTTGGGAAACTAGCCCCATGGACATACACACATAAAAAATGAAATGCTTTGAAGTAAAATATGTATACATGGTTACCATACAGCAGAAGCAAAACCATACATCCAAGCATTTAGCATGTTCATCATTTTCATTAAACAACAAAATACAATTTGCAGAGATGAGATAGTCAAGAATACTTATCTTATGAAGAATTCATCCCACAACCAACTACGTCGGTACAACATTCCACCCAACCATAGGCCAGTGTGCTCCTTAATCTCTCAGCAACACTGCCACCCCCAAGCTGGGCATGATTCCCCAAGGAATAAGGAACTAAGCAGGCTCACATATAGCCAAAATACACAAATCAACCAAGCCAACAAAATTGGGTTTATCAGGCCATCAGGGAGCTGGGAAAAGTTGAATGCTAAGCTGGTGGGATCATTGAAGAGATAAGGACACCTACACCAGAACTAGCAGAACTTCTAAGACACCCACACACACCCAACACAAGGAAATCAGTCCCTTCTTTGCTACACAGTCCCTCAGGCCCTGACTTCCCTTCCAATGCTATTCAGGGGTTATGGAGAAGAAGGTCAACCCTCTAGCTCTATCTATGTGGCTCCCAAACACACCAGGTTTATCAAGCATACTAAGCCTTCATTCCCACTCCAACATAGTCTGAAGACCAACCACTACATACACACAGCAAAACAAGCAATTCACAACTTTGGGGAAGAAAATCAAACACCACAAAACAACCAAGGTGACAATTTTGGTAATACACAGCTCTGACTAGGAAATTTGATTCTTGAGTCGTTCTTGGCCCTATTGTGGTCAAAATGACTCAATAAGAATCCACAGCAACCAAAATCATAAATTGACCCACAACAAAACCAAAATCGTGGGGAAACCAACATCGATTTTTCAGCTCCGTGAGGAAGGAAAATAATCTATGTGGAGGTGAATTCCAAGCCTACGTGTGAGTATAAAATGTCCAGGAACCCCAATCATAAATGAGAACCCCCACAACCCAAAATGTGAATGGCACATACATAGGAAAATCATGAATGCCAGAAAATAGCTCCCCCATCTCTCTGCATGAGGAAACAATGAAGAATGGGGTCGTGGTGCTTTCCCTTGCCATGTGAGGGTGAATGAGTCTACTGGTGGAGTGTGCATGTGGACTAGGACTGATATTCTTGCCACACACCACTGCCCAGGAATAACTGCCCAACTAACATCGAATAACTGCCCAACTAACATCAGAGGTTTTTAATGTGGTAGTTGACTGATTGAGGCAAGGGAAAGGTGAGTAGACAAAAAAGGTGGGTGACAGCTAAAAGGGTTTATCAAATGACACTTGGATTTTCCCCAATGGCTCCCAAGGGTTAAATAATTTCCATCCCTATCCTTAGGAAAACCATTTCCTTTTCATTATGGTTGCATTGACATAGCTGGTTGGGGTTCATTTTAATTAAAATGCATAATTACATGATGCCAAAACTATAATGTGTCAGATATCACGATATACCATCGGCAACAATTTTAATAGATGGGACATTAAATGCTAAATCAATGGTGGTGATTTTTCCTTTAGCTCCACACGACGATCAATTTCAATATATACATCATATACATTTAATGTAAATGGGGTAAAAACTAGGGTGTTACATTCCCCTCCCCCTTCAATGGCACTGTCCTCAGTGCTTTACAAAATTGAACAAAATGCCACACTGGTACCGCCTCAATGTTCTACAGAATTGAACAAAAATGGATGTGCCAATCGCATGGAATCCTCTAGCTCCCATGTATCCTCTTCAGGCCCGTAGTGCTCCCATCGCACCTTTATCTGCCCTATGGCTCAGTTCCAGAGTATTGTGACCTTCCTATCGAGGATGCGCATTGGCTCGATTTGGAACTCTCCCTCGGGTTCCACTTGAATCACATCCCAATTTATCACATGGTTAGGATCATGTACATATTTCTTTAGTAAAGAAACATGAAAAACATTATGAGCTCTAGTGCTAGCAGGCAATGCAATTCTATATGCAACTAGCCCTATTCTTTCAAGCACTTCAAATGGCCCACAATATCTTGGTGACAGCTTGGCACAACTTCCAAGATTCAAGGAACTCTTATTTTCCCTCACTCTGAGGTAAAAATGATCCCCAACACTGAACTCCCTATTCACCCTATGCTTATCTGCATAGCTTTTCTATCTGTCTTGGGATGCTTTCAGATTATGCCTGATCTTTACAACCTCTTGCTCCATTTCTTTGAGCAATTCAGGACCAAACACAACCCTATTCACTATATTATCCCAAGTCACTGGTGTCCTACACCTTCTTCCATACAAATCTTCATACGGACTCATCCCCAAGGACGCCTGTTGTCCATTGTTATAAGCAAACTCTACCAAGTGTAAGTAATCTTCCAACTTGGTTGGTTTGTCCATAATGTACATGTAAATCATATCTTCAAGCACCTAATTAACTCTCTCTGTCTGCCCATCTATCTGAGGATGGCATGCAGTGTTGAATTTTAACTTTGTACCCAAATCTGCAAACAACCCCTTCCAAAAATTGGAAGTGAAATTGACATCTCGGTGAGAGACTATTGCCTTAGGAAATCCATGCAATTTGAAAATCTCCTTCATGAATATCTTTGCAATGTCATCAGTTGCATGCGTAGACCTCACCAATATAAAATGTACCGCCTTTGGCAACTTGTCTACCATAACCATGATGGAATCATGTTGTCTCCAAGTCATTGGCAATCCCGTAATAAAATCCATAGAAATAACTTCCCATTTCCATTCTGGAACTGGTAAAGGCTACAACAAACCTGCAGGATGTTGATACTCAACCTTTACCTACTGACATTTCATGCACCTTGAAATGTATTCATCCATGTCCTTTTTCATTCTTGGCCAAAAGTACTGTTTTCTGGTGGTAGCATTTGTCTTCTAGTATCCTGGGTGACCAGAATACGGAGCTTGATGGATTTCATCCATAACAAATCTCCTTAAATTTGCTACATTTGGAATATAAATTCTGCTTTTATAAGTAATAAGTCCCTCTTCTTCCAATTTATATCCCTCATATCTCTTCTCAAGACTTTGATGCTGCAATTTGTCTTTTACTAGCTCATACAATTCATCTCCAGCAGTACGATTAACAATATGCTACCTCAAATCTTATTGGTAAATACTAAGAGATGCAACATCCATTTCCTGCACCTTCCTGCTGAGTGCATCAGCTACCTTATTCTCTTTTCCCTTTATGTGCTTGATTTCAAAATCAAACTCACATAAAAACTCCAACCATCTCGCTTGCCTAGCATTCAGAGTAGGCTAATCAAATAGATACTTCAGACCACAATGGTCTGTCCTTGGTTCAAATATTCTACCCATCAAGTAATTCCTCCACATCTTGAGGGCATGTACTATGGCTGCAAGCTCTAGATCATGAGTGGAATAGTTCTTCTCAATCTCCTTCAGCTTTCTTGACTCGTAATATATCACGTGGTTGTCTTGCATAAGGACTCCTCTAATCCCTTGTCTGCATGCATCAGTACACACCACAAAATATTTCTCTGGGTCTACAACTTTCAGTACTGGTGCACTAGTGAGAATATTTTTCAACTACTAGAAGCTTTCTTCACACCTCGATGTCCATTCAAACTTTATCCCCTTCTTTTGCAAAGAATGCAAAGAAGGGGTGGCATGTACAACTTTAGAGAATCCTTCAATGAATCTTCGGTAGTATCCTGCAAGTCCCATAAAATATCTTACATCTGTCACATTTCTTGGAGTAGGCCAATTCATAATCGCTTCAATATTTTTAGGGCCCACAGATATACCCTCTTCTGAGATAATGTGACCCAAATACTGAATTCTATCTCTATAGAAGTCACACTTGCTCAGCTTTGCATACAGCTGATGCTCCCTGAGCAATTGCAATGCTAATCTCAAATTCTCTTCATGCTCTTCCTCATTCTTAGAATAAATAAGAATGTCATCAAGGAAAACAAGAACAAAATTGTCCAAATACCTGCTGAAGACACTGTTCATAAGGCACATAAATGTAGCGGGTGCATTTGTGAGACCAAATGGTACCACCACAAACTCATAATGTCCATATCTTGTTTTGAAGGCTGTCTTATGAATGTCTTCATCATTGATTCTCACCTGATGGTAACCAGATCTCAATTCAATCTTGCAAAATACCTTTGCTCCTCTCATTTGATCAAAGAGGTCATCAATCCTAGGCAAAGGATATTTATTCTTCACAGTAACCTTGTTCAACTGTCTGTAATCAATACACAACCTGAGTGTACCATCTTTATTATTTACAAACATAACCAGTGCTCCCCAAGGAGACACACTCAGCCTGATATACTTCTTTTCCAACAACTCTTGCAGTTACATCTTCAGTTCTAGCATCTCTGGCGTACTCATTCTATAGGGTGTCTTGGACACTGGTGCTTCTCCAGGCACAATTTCAATTGTGAAATCAATGCCCCTCTTTGGAGGAAGCCCTGGAATCTCATCAGGAAACACATCCTTGAATTCCTGTAACACTTGATAGTCTTCCAACCTAGGAGTTTCATCTTATGATGCCTCCAAAATATGAGTTGCATACAACTAGAAACCTTTCCTATCAAATTTATTCAACTGCATTGCTGAAACTTGCCTTACTGAAATCACTTTTGGAATACCTTTTACCACTACTGGGTTCCCTTCTTCATCCATGCATTCGAAAGTCTTATTGTAATAGTCAAGCTTTACCCTGTGAGCTTCTAACCAATCCATTCTAATGAGAACATCATAGGAACCAAGTGGTAGAACGTTCAGATCTACATAAGTGACCAATCCATTCATGACCAATGGACATTTCTCTACCACTTCACTAACCTTTCTCTTAGTTCCAGTGGCTAGCTGAAATAACCAATATTTTATATGCTTTACTTTCTTAAAATCACAAATCTCCACTACTCTAGGGGTAATGTAACCGTGAGTAGAACTGGGGTCAATCAAAATAAAAGCAAATTGCTCAACACTCTTACTTGCAACTTCAACCACAGTTGATTGGTGATCTTCCTGGTGGTACTCCAGTGCTGCATAAATTCTAGGGACTACCCTTGCTACTTGACCCACTGTTTTTGGTTCTTGAATGTTGTAATCTGGCCTTGCACTCTCGTTCTCGAGTAGACAACTTCTGCACATGTGGGGTCCTCCACATTTCCAACATTGGAGTGCTCCTCTATTCTATTACGGATCTTTAGGATTTTCTCCTATCACTCCAACTGGCTTGCTCGCAGCTTGGGATGGTTGCTTTTACTGATTCCTAAAGTTAGAAGGTTTGAAACCTTTCTTTCTTTGGTCAAACTTCTCATTCTTCTTGTTCTTCCATGCCTTATGGTAATCAGGTTTACCTTTGCTTTGCTCATAACAATACTTAGCCTTCCTTATTGCTTCTTCAAGAGTTTTAGGTTCATAAAACTCAATTCTGTCTTTGTAAGACTGAGGCAATCCACTCAGAAAATGCTGGACTTTCACTTTTTCATCTTTGATGTACTTGACATACCTCAACAATTCCAAGAACTTATTTGCATACTCTTCCATGGTCTGTTGTCCCAATCTCAGCTCATGGAACTCATTAATCTTGTCATCATAATACCTGTCAGAGAGGTATTTCTGCTTGAAATACTTCTTGAACTATTTCCACTTAAGTCTCTTTTCACTGATCCTCTTTACTTGCTTGAAGTGTTCCCACCAAATGGATGCTCTTCCATTTAGATTCAATATGGAAACCCTTGCCTTCATGTTTCCTGAATAATCCTGAACTTGGAAGTACTTCTTTGTCCCAAGAATCCAAGCTTCAGCCTCTTGTCTAGTCTTTACCTCACCGTCAAATGTAGGAGGTTTAGCCTTCTTAAACTCATCCCAAGAGCAATACCTATGGTGCTTCTTTCTTTTTCCTATCGAGAAGAAGAGCTTGAATCCCCACTTGATTCTTCTGAGTTAGATGATATACTAGAAGTCCTTCTTCTTCTCCTAGTACTGCTCTTACTGCCTTTCAGTTTTATTGTGCCCTGTCCAGAGTCTATCTTCCTTTACAAGTTTGTCAAACTTGGCAACATGGCAGCATTCAAATGATGCTGGTCTTCCTGGGCTTTAATCAATCTTCTCATGGTGGCCACAATGTCTGGCGGTGTCTCTTGGAATCTCCTTCCATTAGACTCTATGTCATCATTTCCAACTCAAACATTTTCTCCCATGGCATCTCGCACATGCTCGTAGGAATCCCAAGCATCATATCCATCATGGGTTCTCATGGATGAACCACAAATTACTTTACCAAACCGCACTACCTAGAATACTGCCCTTGAAGGTGACTATGATTCTTCAAACGTGTTAGTAACGCAACTGTTAGCTGCATAACATTATACAAATCAAAATTACTTAGCTTCTTTTGGAAAAATCATAAAATAACAGATTTTCCCAAAACACAGAATTTTCTTCCTCAAAGAACGACTGCCTCAAGGGGACGATGGGGGGTCAAAGGGGCTTGCCCCCTTGTGGCCACCATTGCAGGGCGAGTCGAGGGTAGCGCCTTCTTTTTTTTCTCGTAAATATTTGATTTTCGTGTAGTCTGGCACATAAGATTGCTGTCAATTTCCTCCTTTTCGGCCCTGTAAATTCACTGAAAAACTGTTGAAAATTCCACTAAAAAACTGCTGAGATCCACTGAAAAATCCCACTAAAAACTCAATTTTTGTTTGTCATATCAGATCTCTTCCCAACTAACTATCCGATGTATCGGATCACTAGTTGACTATGCTTCTGATACCTCGGTGAACCGATCTTCATTCATTTTTCGATGCACATTTGATTATTCTTCCTCTACCTTCCGACACACATCGACTGACCAATCCTCTATTTTCTTCCAACGTTTCGAACCGATCTTACTCTAGCTTCCGATACACATCGGCTGACCGATCCTCTATTTTTTTCTGACATTTCAGACCAATATTCCTCTAGCTTCTAATACACATCAACTAACCGATCCTCTATTTTTTTCCGACGTTTCGGACCGATCTTCCTCTAGCTTCCGATACACATCAGCTGACCGATCCTCTATTTTTTTTCAATGTTTCCTATACTTAGAAAAAATTTTGAATTTTTCTTCTTATCTTCCTCTTTCTTCTGCCACCGCATTGGCTGCTCGATCATCTATCCTTTTTCGACGCTTCGGATTCCTTCAAACGAGCCTTGCAGACACCTCGAATCCGCTTCAACGAAAGTCTTCCGAGATGCCTTGGAGAGCTTCTCCCGAGAGACATCGAAAAACTTTTCTGATATTTCCTAGACTTAGAAAAAATTTAGAAAAAATTATTTTATCTTCCTCTTCTCCTTTCTGTCGCCATGTTGGCTCTCTTCACATTTTTTCCTCCAGTGTCATCGGAAGTCCTTCTGGCTAACTAAGTCGAAGTATCGACTATCTTCAGCTAATGGATTTCGACGATTTCGATACTTCAAAAAAATTTCAAAATTTTTCTCCCAGATTCCTTGTCAACTATGTCTCCGCTCAACCCAGCCGAGACCGTCAGCTCCTCTCAGCCGAGACCACCAAAAAATTTCAAACTTGGAAAAAATTTCAAAATTTTCTTTCCATCTATTCCTTATCAGGTGGACTTTCACCTAGGTTATCCAGTGTATCGAATGAGCTTCCAGATAAGTCACCTGCCGTATCAGATGGGCTTCAGCCTAAGCCATCTGATAATTTTCACACTTAGGAAAAATTTTCTAATTTTTTTTTCCTATCACTTGCTTTGATTTTCTCATTTTTCCCCTGTTGGGCAGAGGGTAACTTGCCTCTTTCACTGATTCTTCATGGCCCATTGAGGCCCATGTTGTAACATGAGCTATGATACCACACTGTAACATCCCCGACCCTTCGACTAGTGAAGAGGATGATACCATACCATTATCTATCCGGGAAACTAGCCCCATGAACATACACACATAAAAACTATAATTCTTTAAAGTAAAAGATGTATACATGGTTACCATATAGTAGAAGAAAAACCATACATCCAAGCATTTAGCATGTTCATCATTTTCATTAAACAAAAAAATACAATTTGCAGATATGAGATAGTCAATAATACTTATCTTATGAAGAATTCATCCCACAACCAGCTACGTCGCTGCAACGTTCCACCCAACCATAGGCCAGTGTGCTCCTTAATCTCTCAGCAAAACTACCACCCCTGAGCTGGGCATGATTCCCCAAGGAATAAGGAACTAAGTAAGCTCACACATAGCCAAAATACACAAATCAGCCAAGCCAACACAATTGGGTTTATTAGGCCATCAGGGAGCTGGGAAAAGCTAAATGCTAAGCTGGTGGGCTCATTGAAGAGCTAAGGACACCTACACCAGAACTAAACCCAACTTATAGGAAATCCACACACACCCAACACAAGGAAATCAATACCTTCTCTGCTACATAGTCCATCATGCCCTGACTTCCCTTCCAGTGCTATTCATGGGTTGTGGAGAAGAAAGCTATCCCTCTAGCTCTATCTATGTGGCTCCCAAACACACCAGGTTTATCAAGCATACCAAGCCTTCATTCCCACTCCAACATAGTCTAAAGACCAACCACTGCATACACACAACAAAACAAGCAATTCAGAGCTCTGGGGAAGAAAATCAAACACCACAAAACAACCAAGGTGACAATTTGGTTAATACACAACTCTAACTGGGAAATTCGATTCTTGAGTCATTCTTGGCCCTATCGTGGCCAAAAGGACTCAAGAAGAATCCACAACAACCAAAATCGTGGGGAAACCAACAGTGATTTCTCAGCTACGCGAGGAAGGAAAATAATCTGCGTGGAGGTGAATTCCAAGCCTGCGCGTGAGTATAAAATGTCTAGGAACCCCAATCGTAAATGAGAACACCCACAACCCAAAATGTGAATGGCACATACACAGGAAAATCGTGAATGCTAGAAAATGGATCCCCTATCTCTCTGCGTGAGGAAACAATGAGGAATGGGGTCGTGGTGCTTTCCTTGCCCACATGAGGGTGAATGAGTCTGCTGGTGGAGTCTGCATGTGGGCAAGGACTGAAAGTCTTACCACACACCACTTCCCAACAATAACTTCCCAAATAACATCATAGGTTTTTAATGTGGTAGTTGATTGATTAAGGCAAGGGAAAGGTGAGTAAGACAAAAAGGTGGGTGACAGCTAAAAGTGTTTATCAAATGACACTTGGATTTACCCCAATGGTTCCCAAGGGTTAAATAATTTCCCTCCCTATCCTTAGGAAAATCATTCCCTTTTCATTATGGTTGCATTGACATAGATGGTTGGGGTTCATTTTAATTAAAATGCATAATTACATGATGCCAAAACTATAATGTGCCAGATATCACGATATACCATCAGCAATTATTTTAATTGCCGAGACATTAAACGCTAAATTAATGGCGGGGATTTTTCCTTTAGCTCCACACCGCGATTAATTACAATATATACATCATATAAATTTAATGCAAACGGGGTCAAAACTGGGGTGTTACAAGGTTATTGCTAATTTTTTAGATTATGGTCATTTATTGGTAGTATTCTCTTACCCTACCATCATGTTGCAAAGGAATCCATCGATTGAGCCTGTCTAGCTTTAATACTAAGACCATTCTTACATATTGGATGAAATATTCCACCATTCACAATGTTCGATTATAGCTGCGAAAGAACTAAGGTTTTCATAAGCTGATACATGCAAGTTAGGAGGCAGGGAGAGTTATACCTCTATTCTCTTCATTTCAGCTTCTACTTTTATTTTTTGATTACTTTCCAAGGCTTTTATTTTGATTTCTTCACGTTTATACCTGCAAAAGGAGAAATGTACAATAGTTAAAACCAAAATAGCTATGTCACAAATCATCAAGAATATTATCACAAGAAGCTATCTCTATCTTGGGGAAGGTATTATACAAGTCACTGGTATACATAAACTAAACTCAGACAGTATGCATTATAAAAGGGAGCTAAAAATCCAAAGGGAAAGACAAGCTAAAAGCACAGGCTTACAAGAGAATCACCTGGCCATGTATTTAGCCTGCTCTTCCTCCTCCCATGCTGTAGCCCGAGCCTCTAGGAAATTCAATTTATCATGTTCCATATCATCAATATTGAGTGATTTAGAAGCATCTTTCTCTTTTCTTCTTCTTTACTAGCCCATGCCATGATATTTGACTTTCCCAACTATGCACCCAGAGCCATAATTTCCCTTCTAGTGCTCTCATGCACTTGCTTCTCTAATAATTCATGATGGTTTTTCAGGCCTAGTTGATAATTTTTTACTGCCTCCACTCGTGCTACACATCTTCTTGGAGTAGATGGTCATGAACTAACAAGGATCCTAGTTGAATTTGTTGTAGATTTGATAGGGGTTCATGTTCTTGAAGGCTCTTGGCTTGCAATAGGGGTCATTTATGTCCCCATATTCCTCATGGAAATTGATCTCACATTTGAAGTTGGCGGGGTGTAGGATAGGTTTTCATTGGTTGGGTATGTGATGGGCTTATTGATCGACACCATAGCCTTACCATAATCAATATTTTTGGTGTCTCGCTCATCTTGATTCAATCCTACTTCTTATTCATCCATCGCTGTAGGATTACTAGAAAGAACAAACAAGGTTTCCAAAGCATTTGGTGTAGAAGCCTTACATTGATGACGTAGAAATATTATTGTTCTCTATGCATTGGAAGCCTTGGAATTACTCTTAACATAACCATGATCTCCTCCTTCTGAAGAAAGACTGACCAACCATTTCTGGGCATCATCCCATTTTGAAGGGGTTGGCTTGGAAAGTGACCCTAGAACAGGCCTGTGATGAATTGCCCTATCCCCACCACCTTTAGGGAACTCAAAGATGTTGGAACCATTTCTGTTAATATTACCATTATGATGCCTACTTTCATATAATTCATAACCATTACCTTCAAGGGATCCCATTGATCCTAGAAAAAAATTATGTAAGTACCTTTCCCCACCAACTGCACTGAATACTACTCAATGTTTCTAAAGTCATAAGACATTATCATAAACTCATAATGTTGTTCATACCAACACAATATTTGTGAATAAATCTACTATCATGGAATTTCTTTGGACCTAGTACAAGCAATGCTCTTTCTATAATAACACACACATGCTCAGTCTTGTATTAAATTTCCATAACAAGCTCTATCTAGTAATATATTAATTCAGCAAGGCATGAACAATGATTTTAGACACATCCCACTGAATACCAACTCACTTCTTTTGCACCTGCATATGCAACTTAGATTTTTTTGTCTACATTGCAGCAATAAGTAGATCCCAAATCCATACCTGTTTTTCTTGCAGTGTAGCTCATTGTTGATTGTGAAGGGCAGACCCAGGTTTACTATAATCAACCAACAACACCCCTAGCTCACTGGCCCTTTCGGCGACAGACTGCAAGGCGGCCTGAAATCTCACCCGAAGTGATTCTAATGGGTTGGCCAAGGACTCAAGTGTCTTGGACCAGGTTCTGTTGCAATCCTACTTGTGACTAGCAGCTCTCCTAGCTGCGAGGTCTCTTTCTCTGTGCGTCACGCGACCTTCTGCTTGCATCGCACGATCGCCTCGTCTCACAGCTCTTCTAGCCGTGAGATATTCCCTTAAACCATTGCGCAGTCCCTTTCTACATCGCACACTTTCCCTGAGTCGCGATATCTCCAACCTTATCGCATCGCCACGCACCATGCGACATGCAGCTCCTGTCCAACGCTAAGTCCTCAACCTACGGTATCTCGCACCGCAGCTCCTCTACCGGTGCGGTATCACCTCTCTGTGATATCCTACCTCCGCGGTTTAGCGCACTTAGCATTGCTCGTGTCGACGTGCAAGACTTAACATACAAGGCTATTCAATATTGCAACTAGTGACTGTTTCACGCAAAGCATAAATGAACCATATACAACATACCAATACTTCGACTTATGTTTGTGCTTCTATATTACTGTGAACTGACTAACACATTCATCCATTAAACTGTAAACAAAGTCCATGAAATAACTGAGAAATTCCTAAGTAAACATAACAAATAGTCCAATCACATAACACTTGATTTTAACGTGGTTCACCTCCAGGATGGAAGTTACGTCCACAGAACTGTGTTTTGTTTATAGCTTAGGGGAAGGTAAAACACAGTTCTGCTGCACCGCATATGCAGCTCAAGATCTTCTCTCTTAGATCTCTCTTCTTCTCTATATTGCTCTCCTACAAAACACTCTTCCCTCTCTATCGATCCCTGTGGATCGTTACATACACACACTGTAAGACAGCTACTGGTTACAGTAAGATTGCAACCACTTATAACAGAACTAGAGCTGACTCTATTACAATACAAGATCACCGTGAGCTAACAAACTCACTAGCTAACTATATGTTATCCGACTAGCTGGATGGCCTAAAATTCCCAAAATGCCAACCTTTTACAATACAAAATATATCCCTTTATAGGCGGCCCGAAGGTCTCACCATTACAACACTGTGGGCCTGTCCCAATAGTAACCCAAACCCTAACTAGTGACAGTCGGCCATATCTCTACTTGAGTTAGCCGCTTCCCGTCACACCACAGCTCTCTGCAGTCTTCCATGCTTCCCAGCACTGATCATGGGTACTGTGCATCGCTTCGCTTTTCTGTCCTTTGTCTTCAATGCTTCAGCCTCATTGCTCCTTCTCCTTTATGAGGGTCACTGAGCCCTCCTGTCTTCCGCCGCTACCTTCAATGCAGTGGGTGAGCTCTCTCTTCTCGGCCGCTCAGGTACTGTTGCCTTTCTTGACTTCTCTATCTTAGAAGTCATGGTTTCTGGCTCTGCTCTGCATCTGGAAACGTGCTACGGCGTCGTAGCTCTGTCTTATCTTCTTTCCGCCAAAACTGTATGTCTGCTAAACTAGCAGCTTCTTATGTAGCTGCAAGACCCTACTCCAACAGTCCTCTAACACTTACTTGTGGCTCGTCCCCGAGCCACTATCAGCGGGCTTCTCCTACTGTAGCTTTTCCTTGGCTTCCTGGGAAGTCCTCTGCAACCTATCTCGAAGTCCCGCAACTTCATTGTGCATCACTTCGACACGCTCTTTTTAGTTTATGTAACTTGGTTCACTGGGCTCTCTTATCCTTTCTACCCGATGTCCTGGTCTCGCTCTTGTCGCTCCTGAAATCTTTTAAGAGCCTTCTGGTGTTTGAAAGGTTTTCCACAGATATTATTTCCTCTTTATCTGGGTTAGAACTTTTATCACAAGGAAAATATGTATCTTCCAGCCTTCTCAAACATTTCATTCAGTCCAGAGCCTTGTATATGAAAGAGATACAAACCATGAATTCCATTCCGAGAACAAGCCTTTGTCTGCGTTCTGGAATTCTACTATCTGCTGGGTTTGCTGTCTTCTTCCACTTCTCTTCTCTTCGAGGTGCTCCAGGTACACATGCTGCCTCTAATTGTCAAATTTTTGTTTCGTTACCTTCGCAATCTTTTGTGCTTCTCTTAGCTGATCAAATAGGTCAGCGACCTTCTCCCGTTTCTTTCTTTTTCTCATTTTTACTTTCCGCTTGGCAGGAGATTTCTTCTCATCATTCTTTTGCTCTGCTTTCTTATCTTCAGTGATTGGCTCGGCGTTCTTCTTCTTCTTAGCAGAGATTTTGGTGACAACTTCTACTTCTGGTGCTTGACTCTTCATCCTTGGCGGTTGTCTGATCTGTGATGTACTTAATTTCACAACCCTGGGCAGCGTCGTCATAGCGGACCTACGGCCACCAGGGTTGAAGCGTCTCGGCATGTCTTCTAGAGGTTCATCCTCGAACATAGCTCTCTCAGTACAAAATGGCGGACGTGCAATGGCTGCAACTTCTGAAAATCACAGCACTCTTTAACGAACTTATCTCTTCACAGGGAATTCTTAACAATGCACTTTACAGCTCTCAATTTTTCTGCAAAATGTAACCATCCCAATTGAATACTTTCTGCTTTTATGCCCAATACGATAATCCCGGACATAACGGTCATCTAGACTGAACCCGTCGGTCGTCATCAATTCCTGGACAAGACTACACCCGTCATCCGATCCTTAATAAATGAGGAAATCCGATCGAATCTCCCTCGAAACGTGTGTGCACAGGCACCGGTCTCGTCGGAGATTTGCCGAATCTGGAAAAATTTATTATATTGTTGCCAAATCTACGATAAGATATACCGGCCATTACCTCATTAACTACCTGTCAGATGCTGACTTGACTGGCCCTCTGTCGATTGAAAAAGTGAGTACGTGGCATGGGTAAACATCGCACTGCCGCGATGCGACTCCGCATCATCTGCATATAACAATACTTTTCTTTTTTTTAAATAAACCACCCTTATGCGATTCCTTATACTTAGAAAATACCTGTCGGTGTAGACTAGTTCTGGGTGCGATGCCTCCTTTCAAATACACTGGACATCTGCACCGCTTTAAACTAATTAAGCTAGGGCTGAGTGGTGGGGTGGCTATCACTATAGAGCTTGAGCCTACTGCCATTAATCCATGTGGAAAGAAGCTCCCCATTTAGCTGGCTGAGCTGAATAGAACCTCCCTCTGTGACTTGTTGTATCTGATATGGCCCCAGCCAGTGCGTCTTGAACTTTCCTGGAAACTTAATGAATTTTCTGTCATAGAGAAGCACTAGGTCTCCGATCTGGAAAGTCTTATTCTTAATGTGTCTGTCATGCCAATCTTTCTCTCGTGCCTTCTACACTTTCTGATGGAATCCGGTGATGAATCTGCCTTCTTCTAAGGCGAGCAGTTGTGCTAGCCTTTCCTCCACTGTGTCTATATCAGTCATCCTGGTAATCTGAGCGATTCTTAAACTTGGAAGAATATACTCCATAGGCATAACAGCCTCCTATCCATACACCAAGCTGAAAGGTGTTTGTCCCGTAATTTTCTTGCATGTAGTCCTGTATACCCATAATACAGCGTTAACTCTGAGGTCCCAATCATTCCTTTGGCTATTGCAGACCTTAGTAAGAGCATTTTCTAAAATCTTGTTAAAGGCCTCTACCGTACCATTAGCCTGAGGGTGGTAGGGATTGCTCTTATGGTGCTGAATCTGGAATTATTCTGTCAACGCCTCAATGGTGCTATTCAAGAAATGTGTACCTTGATCACTCATCAAAATTACTGGGCATCCGAATCTACTGATGATGTTTTCAAAAAGGAACTGTGCGGCTGTAGCAGCATCACAATTTCTTACTGCTTTGGCCTCTGCCCATCTGGTGAGGTATTCTGTTCCAGTGATAATATATCTCGCACCCGTACGCTTTCTTGGTGGGTTGATAGGACCCACAAAATCTATAGCCCTTTTGTCAAATGCGCGCAGTGTGACCTGCGGTCACAGCGGCATTTCATTGCGTCGCGAGGGTTTTCCTACCCTTTGGTAGATATCGCAGCATCTGCAAAAGTCCTTGGTGTCCTTATGCAATGTAGGCCACCATAATCCTGCCTCCAGGATTTTCTGCGTAGTCGGCTTTCCTGCGAAATGACCTCCTGCGGTTCCTGAGTGTGCCTCTCTGATAATAACATCTTTTTCATGCGGCATCACACATTTGCGTAGAACTTCATCCGGGCCTAACTTGTATAGGTGTCCTGCAATAAGGGTGAAGTCTGCTGCTTTAACAACCAAGTGCTTCTTTTGCTGCTTAGTAAACTCATTAGGTGCGACTCCTGTAGTGAGGAATTGAATAATATCGGCATAGTAATCATCTGCGATCTGGATAGAAAACAATGGCGCATCTGGCAGATTTTCATCTAGGTTACTTGGCTCTTCTCCTGAGTCTATCTGCGACAGATGATCAGGTCTGGCATTCAGTCGGCCTGGTTTCATAATGATTTCAAAATCATACTCCTGAAAGAGGAGTAACCATCTGCAGATTCTCCCCCCTAACACTGGCTTATTGACCAAGTACTTTAACACGGAATGGTCAGTGAACATCTTAAACGAGGCACCCAACAGGTAGTCCCTGAACTTCTGCAGCGCATACACCATAGCTAGCCCTTCTCTTTCTATTGTGGTGTAGTTCTTTTTTGCTGTCGAGAGCTTTCTACTGGAGTATGTGATAGGATGGTCAATGTCCCCTTCTCCTGGTTGTGTTAGAACAACCCCTAATGCGATGCCAGATGCATCCACATGTACATGAAATGGCTTAGTCCAGTCTGGAAATACTAAGATGGGTGCTGTAACCATGTTCTCTTTAAGTGTGTCTAGGCTCTGTTGACATTCCTCATTCCATAGGAATTTTACATCTTTCTTTAGCAATTTCTCCATTCGTGCTGTAATCTTTGCATAGCCCTTGATGAACTTTCTGTAGTACCCGGTATGACCAAGTACTATCCTCATTTGCTTGACTGAGTTGGGTGCTAGAAGATTTACAATGATAGCGATCTTCGCGGGATCTACCATCAAGCCTTGTCTGCACACAATATGACCCAAGAAAATACCGAATAGTGCACAAAATATACATTTTTTCAAGTTTAGAGAAATCTGGTACTGTCTACATTTCTCTAACATTAGTCGTAAGTCTCCTATGTGCTTATCGATTAGTCCAAATACAGTCCAATCATCAAAATATACTTCTAAGAATTTATGGATGTATTCTTTAAATACAGCAACTACTACTCTAGAAAATATAGCTGGTGCGTTCTTAAGACCAAAGGGCATTACCGTATACTGGAACGAGCCCCATTCTGTTGCAAAGGTGGTCTTGGATCGATCTTCTGGATGTATTCTGATCTGATGGTAGCCTGAAAAATCATCAGTGAAGGAGTAGACCTCCTGTCCTCCCACGTTGTCTAATACTTCATCAGTAAACGGTGTCGGAAATGGATCGTGAAGCGATGCATCGTTGAGCTTGTGCAAATCGACACAAATCCTGATATCCCCTTTTGTTTTCTTTTCCTGTACGACCATGGGGCTAACCCATTCGCTTTCTTCTACTGGTTCAATGATGCCTGCTTCTAGCATCTTATCGATCTCATCCTTAACTTTTTCTTTGTAGTGCGGATTCAATCTATATGGGCACTGCTTGACTGGTCTAGCATCCTCCTTCAATGGTATCCTCATAACTCCCAGGTCTCCAACTATTCCCTTCATCTCTGTGAACTTGGTGGGAAATAGGTCCTGATATTTATGTAACAAATCCGCAATCTATCCTACTGTTTCATCGTTCCAATAATCTCCAATAGAGGCAAACTTAGGTTCTACGTCTGTGCCAATATCGATCTTTTTAATCTTGATGGGCTCAGTAATTGCTGGAATCTCTAACTGCGGTCCCCCAACATCGCGAGTACCTTCTAACTCTGGAATGTTGGTGTTGCGAGGATCCTCATCCTCATCCTTCTCTTCATTGTCTGGCTTTGCTGCGAAATTATAGCACTCGAGGGTGGCTTGCAACTGGATGGCCCACTCAGGTTGAGCTTGCACTGAGATGGTACAGTCTTCAAATATCTTGATCTTGATTATGTCTAGGGCCTGAGCAACACTTGGATGTTCTGATTCAAACGCGAAGGTGAGTAGGAAACTATCTGTCATGAGTGACCATGTGGTGGTCCCCTTTCGCAATTCGGTCTCTGTGTACCAGTTCCTTGGAACTGTGTCCAATGTGTGAATGAATCGGTGAACCCATTCATCCTCGGGAATGTCTGACCAGTTCTGTTCACATGCCTGAATGTGTGTTCTGGGATCAGTTTCTCCTGTGTACTTCTGCTAGACATACTCCTTGTCGACTGAAAATCTGATCGCCATCAATGTTTTAATATCATCCCATGATGCGATATTCTCCTTATGCGCATACCACCATCTTGCAGGTGTGGCTCGTACTGCAAGGTCCATAGTTGCGATCCTCTGCTCGTAAGGAATCTAGTGCTCAAACTGCTCAAGGAAGTCCTGAATATCTGTCAGACCATGATACGATGGAATCTCAGTGATCTCTGCGCCAATCCATCGCAGTGACTTACTCATAAACGCACATCTACGCGCTGAGACTTCGTAAAGTCTGTTCTGCCAGTTTTCTAGAACGACATCGGAATCCGATGCGCATGAGCTGTCGCATCGCCAACTAATGTTCCCTTCTGTGGTTGGGTTGATGTAGTTGTTTTGGTTCACAGTCATCTGGTATAGACTATCCATGTTACGTGCCTCCTCCTCTGCTCAGATAGGTTCAATATATCTAGGACCTTGGTGAGGATCCAACGGCGCGATGACCCGGATCTGCGCATCCTCAAAGGTCATTTGTCTTCTCTTTAGGTCGATGACAGCCTTGCTACCGATTGCCCAATCAATACTTAATAATGCTGGATACGGTCGACTGTCGCCAATGATTTCTATAACCTCGAATTCCGTGAAACTGCGAACTCCGTCAATGTCAACTGGCACCTGTGGCAGTTGACCCATTGGTGATACTCGCTACTGATTAGCTAATCTCAGGTGGATAGGAGATCTGACTAACTGAGGGCTACCCATCTGTTCCCATGTCTGCTTAGTTAGAACATTTACCTCTAATCCTAGATCTAAGATGACTTCGTCCATTTCAAACTCTCCAATCTGTGCTATGAGCTTCATCTCTCTTACGGTCCTTGTATGTCCTGTAATATTATGAACAGCGTGGTGTGCGCTGCCCGAGAGAGAGGGTTACTGACATTGATCTATGATGCGCTGTAGCTCACCGATAGATTTTTCATTTCTCACGAGTTTCAAGCAACTACGCAGGAAGGATTGTACACTTCCTGTCGATTTATCCTCGTCGCATATTCCCAATGTGGTAGCCTGCAGTATCTGTTCAGGGCTATCGCCACAAGGTGCTTGCTGTAGTACGCCTGTAGATGGTGGTACCTGCGATCCTGATTGCATAGGTTCATCGAAGGAAGCCTTGGCTTCATGAAATGTCTCTTTATTCTTCTGTAGGTCGAATAATGTTGCTTTACTAGGAGCTCTGCGCACCCACTCCTGGCTTGTATTCTTTTCGATATCCTGCGACGTCCCACTGGTGGAAGCACCGCTACGAGTCACGATATTGACTCTTGGTTTTGGCTCTGCCTGCTCCGTAGCAATAAGCTGGATGTTCTGATGTACTGCTGGCTTAGGGTCTTTGATCTTAGCTATCAAGGTAGGACACTCCTCTATGGTATGATCGTAATATTTATAGTAGTTACAACTGGTAGTGGGGCTCTTACAGTCCCTAGCATAGTGTCCTATAATTCTGTAGTTATAACAAGTGATTGGTCCACGACCACGGCCAAAGTCTTCTTGTCTATCGAATCCTTCTCCCTGTGCAAAGCCTCCTCCATGGCCTCCTCCTATGAATCCTCCTCCATGGCCACCATAAGCCGGATCAGGCCGTGGTTCTGCTGCTAGACCCTATGTTTCTGATTGAACTCTGTATACGTCATGTTTTCTATCTAACATGAGATTATAGGCTCGGCAATCCTGTTGATCATGTCCGACAGACTTGCAGAAGACACAGTATAGGTTCTTGGGTGTCTGTACATACTTTTGAAGCAAAGGGCATTGCTGAGGTGGATGTCCTTGTGTTTTGCATATTTCACACCATGGCCCTTGCATTCATGGTAAGGGGTTAGGAGCCCCTGACGCTAAATATTCTGCAAAGACTGGACAGTTGTCTTTGGTATGACCCTGTGCTCTACATCGTAAGCACCATATGTCTTGCATAACCTCTTTTCCTTTCTTAAGTTCGTGTATCTGGAACGTGAGGTTGGCCAACTGGTTCTATAGAGTTGTCATGCCTGCGCTGGTTTCAGCTAAAGGTGAAGCTTCTAGCTTCATCGCCATCTCCAACGCGTCATCCTGCGTCTGGAGTTTCTGCTGCATTAGTGGCAATCTGATGTGAGGGAGAAGTGCTGCAATAAACCATTCCTTATGTTGCTTCGGTGCAAACTCAAAGCTTACTTGGTCTATGAGAGCTTTGAATTTCTGGTCAAAGTCCCATACTGATTCTGATGGTAGCTGCTTAATATCCTTGAGCTCTGTTATGCACTGAGACTCAGATTTAGGTTTCTTAAACTCTTTAATCATGGCGTTCTTGACCTGGGCAAGTGTCTTGGGTACTGTGGTATACTTTATGTACCATGTTAAAGCTCGATCTCTAAGTGTGGTGACCAACTGTACAAGTTTAAGGTTATCGTCGTTGATTGTTTTAATGGTCCACATGGCTTCGCATAGAAACCAATGTTGTTCCGGGTCCTCTGCTCCTGTACCCTTAAAGGTAGGTAACTTCATATCATCTCCCATTCTATTTCTTTGCGGTGGGTTCTGATTGATTGGATTACTCCCACTCGGCGGTGTAGGTGAAGGCGAAGTAGCGGTAGTAGGTACTGTCTGTGAGCTACTGGATGGAGTACCTACAGGATTACTCTGAGTCCCGGTCTGTTTCTGTGGGGTATAGGGATGGTAAGGAATACCCCCCTCTGGTTCTTCTGTGGTACTAGGACTCGGTTTCCTAATATTGTCTGAACTATCTCCAAATACAAGAGAGCCAAAAGCTACTTTATATTTCTTGCCACTACGTGTTCGTCCAATGTCATCAAAATCACTTTCAAACTCTTGTGACATTACTATATTTACTTATTCATCTGAAATCATGTCCATTACTCCTTTTTCATGTAGCAGCATCTTAATGGACAAGTTTAGAGATTTTAGGTACTTACCACGATATCCTTTGAAGAAGTACCGCTCAGCCTCGCTGAAGCTTTTTCTCTGGTCCACTTCAAATTCTGAAACAAAGCCTCCTAGCACACTCGCAAGCCAGAAGTCCACTACTCTCATAATGGGATTGTCGAGACTCTGCACGGTCTGAATCAGCTCCGGTATCCAGACAATGTTTCTCTTCTTTTTGAATATGTTCCTATCTGTCATCTTTTATAACCAGTCGTAGAGCTCGTTTCCATAGGTTGCAAAAAATATCGTGTGTATATCTGACGCGATATGCTTTTGTAACCAGTCCTCTGTGCTCAATTTAGGGCTCCGATTTTCTTTCTTGGCAAACTCCCTTCAGTTTGAATCCAGCCACTGATGAAACTCTTCTCTAGTAGGATGTCAACAGAACATTAGCGCTCAGTTGTTCAAAACCGGCAACGAAACCATTTGTTGATTGTGAAGGGCAGACCCGGGTTTACTATAATCAACCAACAACACCCCTAGCTCACTGGCCCTTTCGACGACAGACCGCAAGGCAGCCTAAAGTCTCACTCGAAGTGATTCTAATGGGTTGGCCAAGGACTCAAGTGTCTTGGACCAGGCTCTGTTGCAATCCTACTTGTGACTAGCAGCTCTCCTAGCTGCGAGGTCTCTTTCTCTGCGTGTCGCGCGACCTTCTGCTCGCGTCACGCGATCTCCTCGTTTCGTAGCTCTTCTAGCCGCGAGATATTCCCTTAAACTGTCGCGCGGTCCCTTTCTACGTCGTGCACTTTCCCTGAGTCGCGATATCTCCAACCTTATTGCATTGCCACGCACCGTGCAACACGCAGCTCCTGTCCAACGCTAAGTCCTCAACCTACGGTATCTCACACCGCAGCTCCTCTACCGATGCGGTATCACCTCTCTGTGATATCCTACCTCCGCGGTTTAGCGCACTTAGCATTGCTCGTGTCGACGTGCAAGACTTAACATACAAGGCTATTCAATATTGCAACTAGTGATTGTTTCACCCAAAGCATAAATGAACCATATACAACATACCAATACTTCGACTTATGTTTGTGCTTCTATATTACTGTGAATTGACTAACACATTCATCCATTAAACTGTAAACAAAGTCCATGAAATAACTAAGAAATTCCTAAGTAAACATAACAAATAGTCCAATCACATAACACTTGATTTTAACGTGGTTCACCTCCAGGATGGAAGTTACGTCCATAGAACTGTGTTTTGTTTATAGCTTAGGGGAAGGTAAAACACAGTTCTGCTGCACCGCATATGCAGCTCAAGATCTTCTCTCTTAGATCTCTCTTCTTCTCTATATTTCTCTCCTACAAAACACTCTTCCCTCTCTGTCGATCCCTGTGGATCGTTACATACACACACTGTAAGACAGCTATTGGTTACAGTAAGATTGCTACCGCTTATAACAGAACCAGAGCTGACTCTATTACAATACAAGATCACCGTGAGCTAACAGACTCACTGGCTAACTATATGTTATCCGACTAGCTGGATGGCCTAAAATGCCCAAAATGCCAACCTTTTACAATACAAAATATATCCCTTTATAGGCGGCCCGAAGGTCTTGCCATTACAACACTGTGGGCCTGTCCCAAAAGTAACCCAAACCCTAACTAGTGACAATTGGCCATATCTGTACTTGAGGTAGCCACTTCCTGTCACACCACAGCTCTCTGCAGTCTTCCATGCTTCCCGACACTGATCATGGGTACTGTGCACCGCTTCGCTTTTCTGTCCTTCATCTTCAATGCTTCAGCCTCGTTGCTCCTTCTCCTTTATGAGGGTCACTGAGCCCTCCTGTCTTTCGCCGCTGCCTTCAATGCAGTGGGTGAGCTCTCTCTTCTTGGCCGCTCAGGTACCGTTGCCTTTCTTGACTTCTCTATCTTAGAATTCATGGTTTCCGGCTCTGCTCTGCAGCTGGAAACATGCTATGGCTTCATAGCTCTGTCTTATCTTCTTTCCGCCAAAACTGTCTGTCTGCTAAACTAGCAGCTTCTTCTGTAGCTGCGGGACCCTACTCCAACACTCTTTTTGTCATCAATGGTTGCTCAGGTCAGTTGATATGTGCAATGTGGAACACAAAGTTGAAGAATCCATTGAACACCAGTCTTCAACACAAAAATTCGTGATCCATAAATAAGTATTAAATTTAAGAGCATTTATTTTATAATTGTATATTACTATGGTGACAGGTAAGTTCATGTGACTCCATGAACCAAAAACATACTAGATGGACCCAGAATTTAACGAAAGTTATTGAATTGGTAAATTTAAAATCATATTCGTGATTCATCATGATTCATGAACGTAAATGCCAAATTATGGAAATGTTTTTTGGTAAGTTGTCACTGGGAAGTGTGTCACTGAGGTGGCATCCGATAGGGCCTAGGAAGCTACTACCTCTCAGCTGAGGGAGTTGTTACGACCTAAGTTGTACCTAGTGGTTTTTTATCAAGTGAGCCTGGTGAACTGGAGAAGGATAACTTGTTCGGACTTCAGAGAACCTTCAGTCTTGCTTCTGGGAAGCTTTGTTGTACTATATAACATGTTCATACCCCATGGGGGAATTGTAATAAATGTTCTAGCATT
>LPNX010539407.1:699293-711740 GCA_001517045.1 Pseudotsuga menziesii | reverse complement strand
AAAATCAATTATTGATGAATTTAATTAATAAATTGATGAATAATGGAGCAAATCCAAAATCATAGATCAGTGGATTCTCAGCCGATTTGATTGAAATCAGTCAAATCTGAAGCAAATTCACTGGATCTTACAAATCCTTGATTGAAGGAGGTGATCAAATCAGATCCAGAGTTGATATTCATCATCCTTTATGGGGAATTTCGCCCTCCCTCTCTTCTCCACACGTTTTTGGCTCATCTGGATGAGTTTTGGTGGATGATTCAGTCAACAAGTTGAGGTGTCAACCAGATCAGCCCCCCGATTAACAATTGCACTCAGTGAGACTCAGATCTAGCTCAGCTATACACATTAGGCATTGATGGACTCTCCTTCGGCTGATTTGGTGTGTCTCCTTGGGATTTTTGCCCCCCTAGGCTGGATCTCTTAGTTTTTGTATATATCCAAGCACAACAGCCTCTTCCAAGCCAGTAAGAGCTGGATTGAAGGGCTTGCTATTGTAATTGTGTAGTGATCATCATTTGTTGAAATAAAGAGAATATTTGGAGGTTCAATTGTGGAGTACCTTTCATGTGTGGATTATCATTATCATGCTACATTCGAGGTGAAACTGCTATTTTTCAATTGTTTGCACTTAACTGTTGTCTTCCTAAATGGTTATTGAAATCATAGGGATAGATCATTGTAAGTAAGCTTACTTACTTCTATTTTGCTGCATATGTTTGAATGAGCTAATACCTGTATGCTAAATAAGATTATTTGCACGCTGTATCATCTACTTCTCATATGTATCTTCAGATTTAATGGTTCTGTTTGCAGGATTTGTTGTGTAGCTTACAAGTATGCCGTGACTGGAATATCTATGGTTCAAGTTTGATTCCATTGGTTTCCAACAGATATTACTAAGATCGTGCCCCTTGGTGCTTCACTACAAGGTTTCCTTTGCATATCTGCTTCAACAACAAGCACTTCTCTTCCCCTTTTCCTCTTTTAAAAATCTTAAATTTTCTTCAAACTGGTTACTATTAAGGATTCTTACTGCTCGAATCTGTCTCATTAAGAAAATTAAACATAGATCTAGTTAGTAAGGTCCCTTCCTAATTCTATATCTTATTTTTGTTTTGCATATAAAGTTACATTTTAAGAGATCTAGCTGAAATTACCATACTTTCGCAAGCATTTTAATGAAAATTTGTAGCTTGCTGTTAAGGTAGTTTCCTTTGCTGTACGTTAAAAT
Organism: Pseudotsuga menziesii; assembly: GCA_001517045.1. NCBI lineage: Eukaryota > Viridiplantae > Streptophyta > Pinopsida > Pinales > Pinaceae > Pseudotsuga > Pseudotsuga menziesii. The sequence continues at coordinate 710,506 of LPNX010539407.1, read as the reverse complement.
TTCATATTCTGCAATAAAATTGCACATCTTATTGGCTGCCCAAAATTCAAGCCAAGATCCCAAGGAAATCTTGCTTTCCTTGGTTCCTGTTTTACCCTTTTAACTAGTTTTCAGCTTACCTTTTTTTGGTTAAAAGTGAGCTGACCCAAAGGTACTTTCAGAGTGATTTTGGGAATATTTTAGTCTAATATGATTGCTGGTGTTTATCAGGTTTGAAATAAAATAAAGAAATCTTCTATTCGGAAGTGGCCTCAGGAGCGTTCAAATCCCCCCAGGGGTCTCCCATTTGACTAAAACCTTTAATTTTCGCACTTGTAAGCTCTTGATTTCACTCCATATAAGTATCAAGAGAAATTATATCAGTTCTCTGATATTGTAACCGCTTTTAATAAAAGTAATTTTTGAATAGGCTCTTTCGAGCCCATTCCCCATCCCCGCTGGGGGGATTTGCGTCAATGTCTTTTTTGTTGATTTTTGTTCATCCCTTTTCAAAAATAGCATTGATCTAATCTGTAGGGTAGTATAATTTATTTCATTATCAATTTTATATTCCATATTTTATATTTCAAATTAATCTTAATACTTACCCCACGACTTCCCAATTGACCCGAAAGGGGAAAGAGATTCGTGGTAGGACTAATTAGAAAACTAGAATTGTGTATCTATTTTATTTTCTACCATTTTTTTTCAGCTATCATGAAATTAACCCCTCCTCGATTCCCCGATTGAGATCCACTTGGATCGAAAGAGGTTCTTGGAGGGTTTTCTTTTAAACAAGAACACCCAGTTTAAAATTTACTAAAATTGACAAGACTCCGATGTGTATGCTCTGCACTTGGCTGTGGTTCATCCGATCAGTCAAGCTGTATCAAAAGCACTTGAGTGACTAGAATAATTAGGACTCACTCTCCCAAATTTACAAACCATCAGGTGAAAATCCAACACCTAGATCAAACCTTTACGGTGGCAAAATACCCAAAGGAAGTGGGAACTTTTGAAAAGTGACCTCGGGGCACTGATCTCTATCACACCCTAATGGGTGCGTTATGAACAATAGCCCCAGAGACTCCATTCATCCCACATATTCCTTGCGGGTAGCCATGAAGGTTTAGTTTTGGACATACTCCAAGTACTCTCAGGTATATCTGGAGTCCACCCCTTCGCCTAATGTTAAACAACTCACACCTCAAATTTAACTTAAAACGTACCAAGAGGCAATCACAAAACATTCACTCCAAGCACATGCAAGCACATTGATATTATTTTTTGACTCCATTCTAAGGCACTGGTTATTTTCTTGCTTTATATATATATTGTGTCTTAGCATTGTGCTTTCGTGTGTTCATTTTTGTATCTTGTCATCTTTGATTGTCTATAGTTAAAATTCAAACTCCTAAGTAACTCATTCAGTTTAACGTCACCATACCAAGTAATTATCCTTAGTAACTTAATAGGGTCTACCCCCCTTGGTTTCGCTAGGAGTTGAGCCTAAACGGAGGAGTCAAGAACAAGGTGACAACCTTGACTCGAGACTTTCCCCCAAGGACACACCGAGTGGCTTGAATATTTCTGCCACGTGCCCTAGGTGTGTGTAAGGTGGAAACAGGCGTCTTAGCCCCTGGCCGCATCCCGTCTACGGTGTTGGAATTCTAGGCCTATGGAGTCCACATCTCATATAAAGAGAGCACATGCATGCGGTTCTTGCAATGGATTTTCTTTTTCTGGACTAGATTAAGGATCTGAGAAGCTAATAACCTGAACTAATGCGGCGTGATTCCAACCCTGGACCTGCCCGAGCTCTTGACCAAAAGGAGATGGTATGAAAATGAAATAATATTGCAGGCTAAGTGGAGTATTATAGCCATCGGATTGTTGAGTATGAAATGCATACGGGCATTGAATCCATTGAGAATGTGTGCCTTGAAGTGGCTTGCAGTCTGCAGGATTTATGGAAAGTTGGAATGTGTGAGGGGGTCATCATGCCATGGCCATTGGCGTAGTTGAATACCTAGTTTTTTCTTTTTAAAATTTATATGTTCATGGGATAATTATGTGGTCGATAAATGTCTAATCAGTCATTAAATCTTTCAGGCTGGAGGTAGTTGTTGGGAATCGCAGCCCAGTTGGCAGTGGCCCATCAGCCACCGTGGTTCATTTTGATTTCCGATTCGGACGAGAAAATTTGGAAGCAGCCCTTCTATTGCAAATTTATACTTATTTTCTTAATTTGGTTATTGACGGGATGATTATAAAATAATTTTTGTTTTGCATGTTAAAAATTTTAACAGTCTTCTATTATGGCCAAATAGGTTTTTGACGGCACCTGAAGCCTTCAAATTTGAATCTTGCGAGAGAGGTTTCAGAAATTTTGTTGTAGGTGCAAAATATTTGTAATATATTTTTTTGTTCATTGTTCGATGCATGAAATAATATTTTTCCTATATCCTTGTTTGACATCCAATTTTATTTACATAGCTCAAAATTTTTACTTTGAAGGTTATTAATTTATAATGTTTATTTGTCTCCTTTTAAATACCCACTTTGGGTCTCGAACCGATCGTTGTCATATCTCTTTTATTCGAGGACACAAACTTTTGTTTAGGAAATAGGTTATATATTGAACATGTCTACTCAATTATATTTAACGACTACATATACAATTTAAAAATCATATTTCTTTTAAGATTTGATTTTAGGATTGGGTATGGACCAGACATAAATTGAAAGGTGAGAGGGTAGAATTGAGTACTCTAAAAAAAAATTATTTTATCTGTCAATTTCATTACAAATATTTAATCTACACTACTCGATTTTTTAAGATAACCATCACTCTATTTTGGTAGGGATGAATGTCAGATATCATTGGTTTAGAATAAAACCAAAGGATGATTTCTATATTTTGGATGGAATTGAGGGAAAGGGGTTATAAGAAATGGTATTTCCCTTTCCCTCAATGCATGGTCTTCTCTCCTAGAATATTTTTTTATAAAAATAGATGAAAAAACATTGTAGGCAACATGGGAACACTAAAAAGGAGTATGAATATCATCACTTGGTAAGTTATGTATTCATTATATGTCTTTATATTAATCATATTTGTAAAATTTTAGCGCATTTTAATATTTTTTATACAAACTAATTTTACTTGATTGTTTGTACTTATAAAGGCAAGGACCCCTAATTATATGTCACCGAATAATTTGTTAAGTAGTAGTAGAAATGATGGTGTACAAGCTAAGGAACATGGAGAAAATATTGAATATCAAGATAATGATCCTATGGAAGCAGAGGATAATAACGACATAGTTGAAGATGATGGTACAGATACATTGATACAAGACACATTTGCTTGAAATGATTAGGACAACTTTGATGGTATTCGTGATGTACCTCTCCTTGAGAAGGCACAACAACCCCACTATGAAGGCTCAAGAACAAATACTCTCTCAGCTACATTATTATGGGTGAACTTAAAGTTTTTGAATGATTTTTCAAACACTTGTCTCACACATATCATAAGGTATTATATGGTTCATCACATATACATAAATGTGACTTTTCGCCCTCTATTTTTAGTGTTAATTAATGTGTAAAATAAGGATGCAATATTTGTGATTAATCTCTTTACATTATCTAGTTATTTTTAATGTCCATGTAGATTGTTAGGTGAATTTATGTTACTTATGTCAAATATTTTAGCTAACACATACTGAGATTTATTTTCCATGATGAAAGTTATTAGAATGGAGTATCAAGGCATTGATGCATGTCCTAATTATTATATTATATATTATGGACAATATGCATCAGAAATAGAATGCCCTCAATGTCATATAAATGGATTTCAAACTAATCAAGTAACAAAAAATGTGCCTTGCAAGGTTCTTCATCATATTCCCATAATTTCATGTTTGTGGCAATTGTTCAGGTGTCAAAGCATAGTTATGGCTTACCATGCATGGAACAGAAGTAGATATTGTGTTCTTCGAATGCCTACGATGGTTATGCATTTAGGAACATTAATGAAAATGGCTAGTTTTTAAAGGATAACCTCGTAATGTTAGGATTTCATTGATGGATGATGGTTTCAATCCATTTGGAGAGCTAAACTCTATTTACTTAGTGTGGACAATTTTTTTTATCAACAAAAACATTCCTCCTTGGATGTCAATAAAGTAGGAGCACATAGTGTTGGCAACAATTGTTCCAAGAATTTGTTTACAATAATTTTTTTGAACATAACATTTCATTTTTCTTGTTTGTTGCATAATATCGTATATCTATTTATTTACTTATATATGCATATGTTAGTGATTGTGTGTATTTTCAATCAGTTAGGTAAGTACCAAGTTAAATATATGAATGTATATATTGAGCCTCTTATCGATGAGATACTAAAGTTATAGGTTGGAATCACTATGTATTATGTCTCTAGACCAATAGGACAAAAGGAGTTTCAATTCCATAGAATAATTGTATGGACAATTCATGATCCCTCAGGGCTAACACATTATTATGGTATATAACAGTCCTCTACACTTTAATATTATATCATTTATGAAAACTTCATGCGTTTTTTTTAAACAATCCCTTGTAGGTCTTCAAGCAAAGGGTAGATTTGCATGTCCAAGTTGTGGTCCTAGGATGAAATCTTGTTGTTAAAGAAGTTTAGGGAAGGGGGTGTTTGATTAGTAGAGGCACTTCCTCTCTAAGAACCATAAGTATCAAACTACTAAAAAAACAACTTTTCAATGGGAAAGAAGAGACTCGATTAAAACCATGAAGAATGACACCTCACCTATGGAAGTTGGGAAATAATATAATTTATCAAGGTATGCAAATCGTCTATGTAGCATATATGCAATGTTTGTAATTTTTGTTTGTATTGCATTTTTTTTACCATATTTGACAATTATTGTTGTAATTTTTTTTATGCTTCATGAAGGTCGTCGAGGCATTAATGGGATCCCACGAGGAATGAAAATCTATCCCATACAATTCAGTACATTTCCATACTATCAGGACCTACAAATAACTAATTTTTTTGATACAATGCATATCATGAAGAATTTAACATAAGAATTATGGTGAATCTTAGAAGGTAGGAGTGATAAAGAAAAAATGTTAAAATTTGTGGTGACATTTAGTATTCAATCATCTAATGCAAAGTGTGATTCATTCAAATAGAGATGGATACTGAAGTAGTGTTCCATGGTTATTGACAGAGCAACAAAGCAATGTTGTAAAAGAGGTCATTCATAAAAACATATTTCCCATCGTATTTTTTTCAAATGTAAATATTATCTTAACAAACAAAGGTGAATTTGGTGGGGTAAAGAATCATGATTGGCATAACTTCATCAAGGTAATTATTTCGGTATATATATTACGCCAAAGGAGTTAAAAAACAGAGATAGAGTCTCCCATATTCCTCATCATTCTTTTAAATAGCATTCCAACATGTGTCTCATCGGTTTAGCGAATGGTAGCTAGACATGTGTCTTGTGTGTTTGGATAGGTGTTTTGTTAACTCGGTTTCGATGCTTGCCTCTATTTGTTGCTTGAGGGTTTGTCCTGCACGTGTTCAAGAAGTTGGACAGGTGTTTCACATGTTTTGACAGGGGTTATGTTAACTGGGTTTCGATCCATGCTCATTACCTCCGTTTGTTTCTTGATAGTTCGTCCTGCGCATGTTTTTGTAGTTGGATAGATGTCTTGTGTTTTTGACAAGGATTTTATTAACTGGGTTTTGATTCCTACTCATTACCTCTGTTTTTTGTTTGATGGTCCATCATATGTGTTCAGGTGTCTCATTTGTTTTAACAAGCATTATGTTAACTGGTTTTCAATGCACCTTCATTTGTTGCTTAAGGGTTCGTCCCGCGCGTGTTCAAGAAATTGGAAAGGTGTCTTGCGTGTTTTGACAGGGGTTCTATTAAATGGGTTTTTGTAGTTTTCCCATTTTCTACTTCATGGTCTATCATGGGCATGACTGGACTAATATCCTTCAGGCTTCAATATTGACAGGATGAGGAATGGATTTTGGACAGATGTATTGCGTGTTTTGACAAGTAAGCTTTTTAATTGGGTTTTTATCCACTTTATTTATTACCCTGAGTGTGGTTTTACCATTTGTTGCTTCATGTTCTATCTTGCACACTGCTGGATTGATAGCTTGGGTGATTTTTTATCATATAGGATTCACGATTGATAGGACAGGGAATGGATTTTGGACATATGTTTTCATTGTTTTGACTAGTGTCTTAAGTGTGTCCCTAAACAACTTGTCCTTTGCATGGCTAAATTGATAGCCTTATCTCCTGAAAGATTGTTTTGATGCATGTTTTCTACTCAATTTTGTTTTTTTTGTGTATGCCTCAATTGACAAACATATCTTTCCTGTCAGTGTCCTTCACTACAGTGTTCTTCCTTCTTTCATTGCACAGATGGAACATTTGTATTTCTCTGCAAATTTGACATACTTGTTTCTCTATAAATTGGGCATACCCATTGTGAAGGTTTCATGCCGAGGGTTTTGCGAAGGTTTCATGCCGAGGGTTTTGCGAAGGATTCACATCGAGGGATTTTCATCCAAGTGTGTTTTGTTTATGGTCACTGTTTCTGGGGTCACTCTGATCGCTTGTTTTTTCACCACCGCTCGGGTCGATGAAGAACACACAGTCGATGTCCCTTCATCAACATCAATTCTCTCCCTTAATTATCCATCAATGCAAGAAGGTTGGTCGTTTCATTTAGGCATGGGTCTCATTCTTAATTATAGCTTATCTTATGAGGATTTGGAATATCTTGTCAAAATATCTGGTTCATCAGGTTTGCTGTTGCACTGCCTTTGCTTTGCAACATTTATACAAAGCCTCGGGTAACCAATATTTTCTATTTTTTGGATTTGGTTTGCTTGTATTGCTTTTGTTGGTCTCCATTTACACCATAGGTTTCGTAACTGAGGTTTTTCCACTTGGTCAAATTTGCAGGTATTATTTCACCATGCTTAATTTTTTGGCATTCCTTGTGCTAGCAAAACATTGCTTCTTATTTATGTTCCTTTGAATTGAGTTTTTTTTTCAATGGGAATTTTAATCTTGATATTTTTAATATTAGTATTTAATTATGAGTGCACAGCTATGATTTATACAATTTCTGTAAATATTTCAAAACAAATTAATATACATTCTCTTGCATACATTTGACAGTGGAATTATTGCTGGTGTGAATTACTATATGTTTATTATAAAATTGAGGGTTTCATTTTGCAAATTGTTTATAAATGTTGTTTCGAAATGGGTATGAGTATTTTTGAAACATGGTACTACCAGAGGCAACTCTAATTTTCTGGAACATAGATTAATCCTATTGTTGGCTTAATCTCTTCAATTGTTGTTGCAATTTTTGTTGGAACTTTTATTGTTTTCTTTAGAGCATATGTCTGCTTCTGAAGACACTTTCTCATTTAAACAATTGTACCTTCTAATTATATATTTGTTCACTTAAGATTTAGCTTCAGCAAATCCACATTTTCCCACTCTACTTTGACTACAAGTCTATCCTTCCTAACTTCATTCCAAACCTGTTCTGCATAATTAGGACATATGGGAGTGATTATTCTTGTTAGGAAATCCATGAATCTCCATATTAGATCTATATTCACCCCCCAACATTAGAGGACAATTTGTACTCATGTTGCACTTCATGAATATCGTACATCCCTTTCTTCAAGGTCTCCCTAAACATTATTGCACTTAAAATTGAGTTCTATCACCTTGCCTACAATGTTCATTTTCATTAACAAACACTTGGTCTACTAAAGTTGCTTCTACATCCAAAACATCTTACATCCATGCAACCCATTTTCTCAATCATAGAATTACATCAGTCGTGCATAAAAATAAGCCGATATGAGATGGGGTTGTCAGTCCATATTTCTACATGTCTAACTGTGGAAACCTTTAAAATTTAATATCAGCATGCTTTCCTTGTTTTGACTAATGAAATTAGCAGCATATTTTTAAACATTATTGCACTTAAAATTTTGTTCTATCACCTTGTTGCACCTGCAACAATTTCCCAAAATTCTAAAAATTTTGGGGCCCTCCTTTTCTTCAAGTTAGTGAGTTCTTTTCTTGGTTTCATCTTTTGATTTTAGCTTATGAAGGTTGAAGTGATTTCTCAAGTCTTAAATGCTGTAAATTGACTGGTTTCTCATCGTTTAATGCTTGAGGATTTCCATCTTGATCGAGCCCTTTGTTGTTTTGCAAAACCTTTTGAAACCTTCGTTCAAAGTTTTCTTGCATCGGGAGATTTTTCATTTGACTTCCCGATCGTTTCGGGTGCCTTTGAACTTTTGATTGTTTCTATCCCGAGCCCGCCGTTGCGGGTGTTCTCCAGATCCTCCAAATCTTTTGCCACGCCATTGTAGCGGGTGCTTATCGTCTCTTGTTTGGCTTGATTGTGCCGCCGTTGCGGGTGGTCTTCAAGTCCGCATGTTTTCGTTTCGCGACCGACGTTGCGGGGGGGTTTCGACACTTGAGTTTCTTTTTCATCGCGGTATGTTGCGGGTGTTGTCTCTCTGCCGTATCGGAGGGGGAGGAACACTGCTGTCCCCGCCGTTGCGGATCAGCATAGACTCTTAAATCCTCGTCTCCCACCGAACCGTGCTTTTGGAGTGTCTTTTCCTCGTTGCAGATAGTGAGGTGTGGAGGATGTTCCACCATTGCGGGGGAGGCCAGACTCTTGGTCGTCCGACCAAGGTTTCCGTCGACGCCCGATATGGGATTCTCGTTCGTGGGTTATTTGTAACTGATCAGGCGAGTTGTGACTGGAGGTGGTCCGTCGTTGCGGATGGTATGAAGCTTGTGCCGCCCGACATAACTTTTGGATCCGCCCCGATTGATGTGACTCCTCGCACGTGTGGCGTTGTTCATATATGTATGGCGACAGACGGGGTTTTTTGTATTGTTTTCGATCACTGTCGCTAGGAGTCGAGCTGTCGCGTTTCGAAAGAATCGAAGGGTTAGCTGTCACTGTACCGGTTTCCAGGTGGCGAGGGCGGATCTCCAACTGTCATTAGCTTGATCACTGCATTGATTGCCAGGTAGGATCTTGACACCTTAACACCGTATTTTCAAGGTTTCGAGTAGGTTTTTAAGCTGTGGAGGGTTTTTCAAGGTTTTGAACCCGTCGTCCCGTTGCGCTAGCATGGGGAGTTTTCTCCCTTAGCTAGGTTTTTTTATGGTTGTCTACCTGGCGGCTCGTGCCCGTTTTGTTAGGGTTCCCGGCTGAATAGCTTGAACGGTTAGGGGGGGGGAATCTTTGCTTTTGTTTTTTTTTTTCTAGGGCCTGTGTTTATTTTTGTCTCTACCATTTCAGTCTCTCCTTGAGCACGATGAGGGGAAGCAGGGTGCAGGCGGTCGTCGAGCCACCTGCACCTAGTTTTGATGAGATCCGTCGGTGGTTATGATGGGGGTTTTGAGGCACAGACGGCCGTTACGGCATCTGTGCCAGGTTTCATTGGGCGGTCGCAATGAGTAGAGGCTGCACTGTTGGGGTTTGTCTAGGGGTCGGGGTCTGCACTGGCTGCAGTCGCTGCGGTTTTTTTTGGTTCTCTTTTACAGTCCAGGGTTTGTGCATCGTCTCAGTGGGGAGTATTAGTAGAGCCTGGGACTAGATCGACTGGGATGAATAGGGTTGAAAGGTTTGTTCTTTGAGCTGTTGTTAGGGTAAAAAAAAAAAAGGAATGGTCGTTGGTAACGCTGCGTCTACTGAGGGTAGCGCGAATCGGTTGATGAAGATGCCTTGTCCAGAGATGTGGTCGCTTGCCGTTGAGGTGGGTGAAGAATGTTAGCGACATATTGTTTTTCTTCGATGCTGGTCGCTTGCGTTTCTGTCGCAATGGGCCTGCTGGGCCGTAGGGTTGAAATGTCGACTGATTAAGCCGGAGGCTGTTAATTTTTCTCTTTGCGTGTGATAGGCAGTGGAATGTTAATGGCATATTGCGTCTACATGTAGCGTGCATATATTTGCTTCGATATATTACCTTCATAAAAAATGACAAGCCTCATAAGAGCATAGGTTGCATGCCAACACAAATATGACTAATAAATTGATGCATGTGAAATAAATCATAAGGAAATTTGTCCATAAGACCTGGTGAAGATATGCTACAGTAAACATTACCATGCTAAGAAACACATTGCACCGCACTTCATGCTAGTAAATTGTCAATATAGAAGCTTAAGGTTTGATTTCATGCACTGATATAATAAACTGCTGCACAATGTTCACAAATTTATATTTCTTAATATCATGATGGTGTACATTGCAGGAAGATATTAAAATGTCTAAGAGACAGAAAAAGAAGGCCCCAGCAGTAGAGGAGGTTCCAGCACCAGACACAGAAGCAAGAATTGAGTACATTTATGAGGACACCCAATGTGTCACCGGGGTGGAGCCTGAATACAAATGGGGAGATATTTACAGGATGATCTCCCATAGGGAAGTCCCCGATATGGGGCTTGAGGAGGCACCCATTTATGCTAATATAGAGAAATCAGCCATTATGAAGGTCGCCACCAGGCCAGAGCTATTCCCGTGCTCTGAGTTAATGAGATGGGTGCTACCACATACAAACCACAATTCAATGCTCATCTGTAACATCGAGGGCCAGGGCTATGCTGCATTTAGCCCTAGATATGTAGCTTTAGCTTATCATCTACCAGAGCCTCAGCTTTTCCTTACGAATGAATGGTTGGACGACCTCCGGATGGACCTTGTAGAGACCTTGAAAAGAATGCTCTTACCTGGGAAGATCTTCCGACATAGAGTGAATGAAGATTATGACACCGCCAATCTCAGGCCCACTTACAGATTCATAGCTTTAATGCTAAACAGAATCTTCGAGAGGGAAAATGGCAGACTGTTCAAGTTTGAATGGATACCCCTAATGTTTTTTGTAGCAACAGAAGGAACCATTTTCAATTGGGCGAGCATAGTATCAAGCAACCTCTCCTCTTGTGTGGCTGCAGCTTTGGAAAGAAAGGAACGAAGAAGATATGAATTTTACATGAGCTCCATTCTAATTGACTGCATACTATGCCACCAGCCTTTCCCCGGGCTCAAATGTGTTTGGGAGAAGGATAGGATTGCATCATATAGACTACTGGGGGCTCATCAATACCATACTTACTATAGAGAGATCT
>LPNX010539407.1:602472-698934 GCA_001517045.1 Pseudotsuga menziesii | reverse complement strand
CAATGATGAATCCGTGTTCAGGAGGGCCTCTAACATGATAGCGCTCAGCAAGAGATTCAAACCAAAAGGTGGAAAGGGATCTGAGCAAGAGAAGGCTGAGCGAGCTAGGGCTGAGGAAACAGCCAAAAGAATAAGGGAGGAAGCCCAGAGACTGGAACAAGAAGCTGCAGAGTGGCTCCAGAAAGGAGAAGAAGAAAAGAGGAAAGCTTCCCAGGAAGCAGCCGAAAAGGTAAAGGAAACAGCCAGAGGGGCAGAGGAGGCTGCTAAGCAAGCAGCCGAGGAAGATCAGAGGAAACTAGATGAAGAACTTCGACAACAGGAAGCCAAGAAAACAGAGTTGGCACAACAGAAGGCTTCTAGATCACAAGCAGAGCAAAGCCAGGGTGAGGAAAACCCTGAGATACAAACCCTCCAAGTACCTACTACCGTCACCCCTACAACTCCCACACTCCAGTTAGTACCCTTTACACAGAAGAAAGGGGAAGAGGTGCCTGATTTCAGTACAGTGTACTATGACAGGGCCACCAAAAGGATCATGAGGAGAACCGAGAGGAAAATAGAGGCAGAAGGGATGGCCAGTACCATGATAACCGACAAAGCTGTGATGGTCGGAATAGATAAAGATCCAAGGGTTGTCATCAGGGCTGGGAAGGCAGCCATACATGCTACGGAGGATAACATAGACCGTATGATGGTAGAGATAGAATCCTCCAAGAAGACCACCTCTCAGCTCAAGGACACCTTGAGAAGGGAGAGAGAGGAGGGCAATAGACTAAAAAGAAAATACGAGCATGTACTCAAAGAGGTGGAGGTCACGAAGCATGAAATTCATGCTATCCAGCAGGAAGCACAAGCAAAAGAAACAACACAAGAAGCCTTAAGTAAGGCACATCAAGAAATGCAGGACTTGAAGAGCGAAAGGGAACAAATGAAGACACAGATAGAAGACCTGATGGAGCAGCAGAAGGACATCTACGAATCCAATACCTTATATGCTAGAGAGCTGAAAGAGCAGCTGGAGGTAGCCAAGGAGCAGCAAGTAGATCTGCAGCCAGTCAAAGAACACATCCTGGCTCAAAAAGCTATGATGCTGCAACTGCAAACGGACCTGGAGGAAGAAAGGTGTCAAGTCCTGCAGATTGATGGCAGGCTAGATGAAATATTAGACACAGCTTCTTATTTTGTGGACAGGTCGCAAGACATCCTTGAAGTACTGACTTCAAGGATATCCAGGGTAGAAGATGATCAAGAAGTCCCAGCTGAGCTACCAGTCAAAGATAAGCAAGCTTTGAAGCGGGACCATGATCTGATAGAGTTTGTTGTTATTAGTGCGGAGGACTTCCAGAAGACAGTGAAGAAAATGAAGGGAGCCTGCGCAGAGTTCTTTAGAAGAGCCCTGGTCACCTATAACCGCTGTCAAGTGGAAGCTGAGCATAGGCTACACGAATTCCCTGATCATGATACATTTGCAGGGATGTTGCAGACAAGGCAGCAGGAAGAACAAGCCAAGGTCCAATGTATCAGATCCCTTGACGAGCCGATCCTGAGAAATGAAATTGAACACATAGCCATTAGTGTACAGCTCTTGGAGGAACAGGTGCGTCTGAACTCGGCCAGGATAGAGGCTATTCAGAAACAAGCAGATAAGTTCGAGCTGAATATACAATTCTTAGAACCCCACTCATTTGAAGGACTCGCTGCTGAGGCAGTAGCTTGGAGGAAATTTTTGGAAAACCAAGCGGGACCCTCCTCCTGAGGAGGACCGGTCAACTTTTGTGTAAATAATTATTTTGTAAAAGGTTGTAGGAAAATGAAGCGTTGGGAATCCCAAAGGTCACTTTGGGCAGCCCAACCATTTTTTGCTTTTTTGTATAAAACTAGGGAAGAGAGACAAGAAAAGGGGGCTTTTTCCCAGTTACACTGGATGACCTATTGTAAGAAGAACTATTTCCTTTTGCAATAAAGATTTTAGTTTGCCTGTTGGAGAAAGAGCTGTGGAATTTTCCAAATGGTGTGCAATGGATGGCAGGAAGATGAACTATTTTGTTTTTCAGCTTATGTCCATGAATTGTGAGATCGTTCTAACTCTGTGACTTATGTCTTGTTGAATGATTTCTGGTTTATTTTGTGGAGAATTCACTTTTAGTAATGCTGGTGCTTCACATGACAGTTAGCTATCTAATTGTTGGAATAATTTCTCTTTCATGTGCTGTAAATACAAGTATCAGCTACCTGTAATTGTGTTTATCATACATGGAGTTAATGCATTACTAAATAATAATCATTTTCTGGCTCCCCGGGGATAGGTAGTTAGTTGTTTAGATAGTTAGTTGTTTGTTTCCTAGTCGCACATGTGGTTTAGATGTTGTGAACATAAGACGAGAGGTAAGAACCTGCGTAGCACATTGTGTGGTTCCCGGCATCCTTATCACCCTGCATGGTTTAGATAGGCATATGCATTGCATTTTTAGTCAAAATACAAATTCCGGTGGACCGGGCCGCAACCGGTAAAACCTTTTTGTCACTTTGACCTACGGTAGCCGGACCGTAAACCGGACAGATTCCCTATACCAAACAGTCAACGGGATAGTTGGGAACATTGATTGGGGAGAATCCCTTACTGTTGTCGCCTGCAAATTTCCAGGCCTCAACAGTTTTTGGCGCTAGAAGGAGGGCCGCCAGTAAAGGCTGGCCGTGGAACTAATTTTCCCGAGACTATCCTACCAGCGGATGTTTGAATCTTTCAACATAGCTCAGGGTTTAAAGTTTTTGGCTCTACCCTTGAAGCCTCGTTTTCTTAGTACAGTTCCTCATGGCTGGTAATCAACCTAACCCTTTACCAGCGTGGAGAGCTAGGTCACCTCTGAACTTGAATCCTCCATTGCATAACTTGCCTCAAGCCTTTGACAAGCTTTTACCCAAGTTTGATCCTGTGGACAACATTGTTGTAGATGATAACCTTCAAGGTTTTTACCTCGCACTAGAAGGGCTAAGGGCTGGAGAGCATGAAGACGTGGTGTGTAGGCTTTTTTCTCATACTCTGAAAGGATCAGCAACATCCTGGTACTTTGGACTCCCTGTAAATTCCATTCCTGATTGGGATACTTTTGAAAGGATTTTCAGGAACAAATACACAACCCAAAAGACACATGCCTCGTTGATGAAAGGGCTTGGTTTGTTGAGAAAAGAGAAGAATGAGAAGGTACGAAGTTTCACTCAGAGATTTTCACTATACTTAAAAAAGTTTTCTATTGTAGACAAACCTTCAGACAAAGTTTTAATCGAGTATTATACTTCAGCCATAGGTCCTGAATTGGCCATGTTTGCCAAGATGAAAGTCAAGCCTACATTGGTGGAAACCTATCAAGAGGCTGAGAGAGTAGAAGCTGAAAGTGAGAGTATAGAAGACTATCCTGACTTAGTTGAAGAGAAAACCACCGTGAGAAAAGGCTCACCGCTGTTTAAGTTTAAAGAAGATCACCATGAGATGATGAAAGTACTCCAGAAGCTGTCCAACCGAGTTGTAGAATTAGAAAAGGAGAGGGACTTTCATAAAACAAATGAGCCATCCTATCCAAAGAAAGAAGATAACAACCAATGGCAGGTCCCACCACCCAATGTGGCATCAATAAATATGACAGAAATAGGAAGAGATAGTTTCTGTACCTTTCATCAACAACCCCATTCGGAAAAGAAGTGCCCTCAATGGTTACATTCAATGAAAATAGTGATGAATAAATTGTTGGATCCAGAATTGACTAGGCACATTGGTGAGGAAGAAAAGAAGAACCAGACCATAGTAAAGATAGAAGATGATACTATGTTCTCATGGAATGGAGTCTCACTGTTTAACACTGAAGTAAATGCTCTAAAATCTCAGCACGCATGTAAAACCATGGAAGATAAGAGCTTGACCAACAATGACAACGCAATACTCGCAAAAGTTCAAGAAGTGCAGGGGAAAAGCGAAAGGCAGTCTGATATAAAGGATAAAAATGACATACCTCAAGACACCACTTACGGGCAGGAAGTAGAGCCACTCATTAAACATGCCAAATCATTGAATGATGATGAGGAGAAAAGTTATAGCAAGCTGAAAGAGGAGCTTCCCACAAAGAACCAACCTGTGGAAGAAAAGATTGAGTTGATTAAGACTAAGAAGACCAGCGCCCCACCTTTTCTTGTGACTCTTGAGATCCTCAATCATCAGGTGCATAATTGTTTGGTGGACTCAGGATCTTCTATGAATGTTATGCCTCTGGTAGTTTGCAAAAAACTCAATGGACAAATAAGGCCTACTCTTTGGGATGTCACACAACTTGACAAAACTAGTGTCAAGATAGTAGGGGAAATGGAGAATGTAATGATTCAATTGTCTGCAAATAAAAGGATATGCCACTACATTGACATCATAGTAGCAGACATTCCTGATGGTTATGGGATGATTCTAAACCGAGATTGGACATCAAGACTTAATGGGTACTTTGCTTCAGATTGGTCTCATTTGTGGTTACCTCAGAAGGGCATCCCCAACCTGATTAAGATTCTAAGAGAGCCTTTTATGAAGCATAACGTCACTAAGCTTGGAGAAGAGAATGAATCCGCTGATTCTGTTTTGGGAAACTATCTTACTGAGCTTAAGCTAGAACACCTTTCTTCAAAAAATGCCAACCCTGTGATGGACACTCAGTCTGAGCTCCTTCACCTCCCTCAGGCTGAAAGAAATGATTGCAGAATTTTAGATATGGGTTCCATTTCTATAACAGCACAACTAGACCATGGTTAGAATATTCAGGTTTCAAATCCCGCTCATTCCTAGTTCTTTGAATCTGAAATTTTAGGAATGGGCAAATTTTGTTTTGTTTTCTTTTGTACATAAATAAATTGTTTGGTTGCTGATGTTATTTTTTGTTTTCAATGCTTTAATGATTTCTTTCTATTTAGTTACTTGTGATGCTACTATTTGTTTATGATTTTATTAGTTTTCTTTGGTTTTGAATAAGAGGCAAACTTTGGATGCAATGGAGACATCAGGAGTCTGTATTAACTAAAATCCTGAGCAAGAGAACTGTGTTTAAAGTGCAAATAATCTTCTAGCAGCGGTATTCCTAACATGCAGTGCACTCATTTGAAGTCTTACTTAATCCCTGTAAATAACTCAGAAGTAAAAAGGGTCTGAAGTACTATTTAGAGGCTCCATCCACTTCACATCTTAAACACCCAAGGGGGTGACAGCACTAGACCTGCGGGATGGAAACAGAGTGAGACAGTTTATCATATATAAATAATCCCATGCTATGAATTAAGGAAAGGGCCAAAAGCTCTTAAGAGTCACTTCTTCCAAAGGAACAAAGCATATCAGAGCAAAGCTCCAAAAAGCATAAATCTCAAAGCATAAAGTAACAAATGGCCGCAAGATCCTCTCCGTCCGTGAATTGAAATAAAAATTATATCATTCACACAAAAGGACACTATGGGATAGAGGATCCTGAATTTAAAATAAAATTCAGTAAGAAAGGCCCGCAGGAAGACTCATACCAAAGAACTAAAGTTCAGAAAGCAAAAGTACAAAATAGCATGGGAATGAGGAACAAAAGGATAATACTGTTCACTTTCTGGCACAATCCTGTGGTGTCAAAGCTGTAAACCTTGAAGGGCAGGTAAAATGAACCTCATTTATTTGACCTCCAAAGAGTTATTCAGACCTGAAACACTGCTGGGGTTACCTTTTCCCAAAAAGATAGACTTCATCTAATGCACGAGCTGACTGGTTTAGGGGTGCTGACAACTAGATGAGTGCAGTCTTATTCATACAGTCTTACGCTTAGAAAGAAAAGTTAATTCAGAAATCTGGGGTTCACCAGGTAGTCGCCAATTGTTGCACCTGCAACAATTTCCCAAAATTCTAAAAATTTTGGGGCCCTCCTTTTCTTCAAGTTAGTGAGTTATTTTCTTGGTTTCATCTTTTGATTTTAGCTTATGAAGGTTGAAGTGCTTTCTTGAGTCTTAAATGCTGTAAATTGACTGGTTTCTCATCGTTTAATGCTTGAGGATTTCCATCTTGATCGAGCC
The DNA here is from genome assembly GCA_001517045.1 of Pseudotsuga menziesii. Classification (NCBI taxonomy): domain Eukaryota; kingdom Viridiplantae; phylum Streptophyta; class Pinopsida; order Pinales; family Pinaceae; genus Pseudotsuga; species Pseudotsuga menziesii. Next base: position 692,862 of record LPNX010539407.1, on the reverse strand, counting down.
CTTTGTTGTTTTGCAAAACCTTTTGAAACCTTCGTTCAAAGTTTTCTTGCATCGGGAGATTTTTCATTTGACTGCCCAACCGTTTCGGGTACCTTCGAACTTTTGATTGTTTCTATCCCGAGCCCTCCGTTGCGGGTGTTCTCCAGATCCTCCAAATCTTTTCCCACGCCACTGTAGCAGGTGCTTATCGACTCTTGTTTGGCTTGGTCGTGCCGCCGTTGCAGGTGGTCTTCAAGTCCGCATGTTTTCGTTTCGCGACCGCCGTTGCGGGGGGGTTTCGACTCTTGAGTTTCGTTTTCATCGTGGTATGTTGCGGGCGTTGTCTCTCTACCGTATCGGAGGGGGAGGAACACTGTTGTCCCCGCCGTTGCGGATCAGCATAGACTCTTAAATCCTCGTCTCCCGCCGAACCGTGCTTTTGGAGTGTCTTTTCCTCGTTGCGGACAGTGAGGTGTGGAGGATGTTCCACCATTGCGGGGGAGGCCAGACTCTTGGTCGTCCGACCAAGGTTTTCGTCGACGCCCGATATGGGATTCTCGTTCGCGGGTTATTTGTAACTGATCGGGTGAGTTGGGACTGGAGGTGGTCCGCCGTTGCAGATGGTATGAATCTTGTGCCACCCGACATAACTTTTGGAGCCGCCCCGATTGATGTGACTCCTCGCACGTGTGGCATTGTTCATATATGTATGGCGACAGACGGGGTTTTTTGTATTATTTTCGATCACTGTCGCGAGGAGTCGAGCTGTCGCATTTTGAAAGAATCGAAGGGTTAGCTGTCACTGTACCGGTTTCCAGGTGGCGAGGGCGGATCTCCAACTGTCATTAGCTTGATCACTGCGTTGATTTCCAGGTAGGATCTTGACACCTTAACACCGTATTTTCAAGGTTTCGAGTAGGTTTTTAAGCTGTGGAGGGTTTTTCAAGGTTTTGAACCCGTCGTCCCGTTGCGCTAGCATGGGGAGTTTCCTCCCTTAGCTAGGTTTTTTTATGGTTGTCTACCTGGCGGCTCGTGCCCGTTTTGTTAGGGTTCCCGGCTGAATAGCTTGAACGGTTAGGGGGGGGGAATCTTTGCTTCTTTTTTTTTTCTAGGGCCCGCGTTTATTTTCGTCTCTGCCGTTTTAGTCCCGCCTTGAGCACGATGAGGGGAAGCAGGGTGCAGGCGGCCGTCGAGCCGCCTGCACCTGGTTTTGATGAGATCCGTCGATGGTTATGATGGTGGTTTTGAGGCGCAGACGGCCATTACGCCATCTGCGCCAGGTTTCATTGGGCGGTCGCAATGAGTAGAGGCTGCACTGTTGGGGTTTGTCTAGGGGTCAGGTCTACACTGGCCGCAGTCGCTGCGGTTTTTTTTGGTTCTCTTTTACAGTCCGGGGTTTGTGCGTCGTCTCGATGGGGAGTATTAGTAGAGCCTGGGACTGGATCGACCGGGATGAATAGGGTTGAAAGGTTTATTCTTTGAGCTGTTGTTAGGGTAAAAAAAAAAAAAGGAATGGTCGTTGGTAACGCCGCGTCTACTGAGGGTAGTGCAAATCGGTTGATGAAGATGCCTTGTCCAGAGATGTGGTCGCTTGCCGTTGAGGTGGGTGAAGAATGTTAGCGACATATTGTTTTTCTTCGATGCTGGTCGCTTGCGTTTCTGTCGCAATGGGCCTGCTGGACCGTAGGGTTGAAATGTCGACTGATTAAGCCGGAGGCTGTTAATTTTTCTCTTTGCGTGTGATAGGCAGTGGAATGTTAATGGCATATTGCGTCTACATGTAGCGTGCATATATTTGCTTCGATATATTACCTTCATAAAAAATGACAATCCTCATAAGAGCATAGGTTGCATGCCAACACTAATATGACTAATAAATTGATGCATGTGAAATAAATCATAACGCAATTCGTCCATAAGACCTGGTGAAGATATGCTACAGTAAACATTACCATGCTAACAAACACATTGCACCGCACTTCATGCTAGTAAATTGTCAATATAGAAGCTTAAGGTTTGATTTTATGCACTGATATAATAAACTGCTGCACAATGTTCACAAATTTATATTTCTTAATATCATGATGGTGTACATTGCAGGAAGATATTAAAATGTCTAAGAGACAGAAAAAGAAGGCCCCAGCAGTAGAGGAGGTTCCAGCACCAGACACAAAAGCAAGAATTGAGTACATTTATGAGGACACCCAATGTGTCATCGGGGTGGAGCCTGAATACAAATGGGGAGATATTTACAGGATGATCTCCCGCAGGGAAGTCCCCGATATGGGGCTTGAGGAGGCACCCATTTATGCTAATATAGAGAAATCAGCCATTATGAAGGTCCCCACCAGGCCAGAGCTATTCCTGTGCTCTGAGTTAATGAGATGGGTGCTACCACATACAAACCACAATTCAATGCTCATCTGTAACATCGAGGGCCAGGGCTATGCTGCATTTAGCCCTGGATATGTAGCTTTAGCTTATCATCTACCAGAGCCTCAGCTTTTCCTTACGAATGAATGGCTGGACGACCTCCAGATGGACCTTGTAGAGACCTTGAAAAGAATGCTCTTACCTGGGAAGATCTTCCGACATAGAGTGACTGAAGATTATGACACCGCCAGTCTCAGGCCCACTTACAGATTCATAGCTTTAATGCTAAACAGAATCTTCGGGAGGGCAAATGGAAGACTGTTCAAGTTTGAATGGATACCCCTAATGTTTTTTGTAGCAACAGAAGGAACCATTTTCAATTGGGCGAGGATAGTATCAAGCAACCTCTCCTCTTGTGTGGCTGCAGCTTTGGAAGGAAAGGAATGAAGAAGATCTGAATTTTACATGAGCTCCATTCTAATTGACTGCATACTATGCCACCAGCCTTTCCCCGGGCTCAAATGTGTTTGGGAGAAGGATAGGATGCCCATATATGCAGCATATAGACTACTGGGGGCTCATCAATACCATACTTACTATAGAGAGATCTGTGAATAGTTTATCATGCCTCTGCACACTCTCATATTCCGAAAGGAATGCAACTGCATGTCAGAAGAGGCCATGCAGGTCATAGAGGAGTTTGGTGACTATTTCTTGATAGAAAATGGGATGTATTTGAGGATGTTTGGTGTGTCAAAGGCCCCTTATCTGTTTCCCAAATATGCAACAGATTATATAATACACAAGGAGGCTGTTAGACAGGTGTATATAGATGGAGTTGGTCATTTCCTATTCCAGAAGAAGAAGTTTGCCTACCCTCCTCTGCCTTTTAAGTTAGGTAGTTGCAGCTTCGCAAATGTGAAACAAGCTCCTGAATTTATACAGGAACTAGAAAAGTTCCATTTCGGGGAGATGAGCTTTAGACGAAATGATACTCACAACAGGGTGGCTGAGCACTCTAGGAAACACAAAGTATTTTATGAGTACACTCACCATTTTGACAATGATGAATCTGTGTTCAGGAGGGCCTCTAACATGATAGTGCTCAGCAAGAGATTCAAACCAAAAGGTGGAAAGGGATCTGAGCAGGAGAAGGCTGAGTGAGCTAGGGCTGCGGAAACAGCCAAAAGAATAAGGGAGGAAGCCCAGAGACTGGAACAAGAAGCTGCAGAATGGCTCCAGAAAGGAGAAGAAGAAAAGAGGAAAGCTGCCCAGGAAGCAGCCGAAAAGGTAAAGGAAACAGCCAGAGGGGCAGAGGAGGCTGCTAAGCAAGCAGCTGAGGAAGCTCAGAGGAAACTAGATGAAGAACTTCGACAACAGGAAGCCGAGAAAACAAAGTTGGCACAACAGCAGGCTTCTAGATCACAAGAGAGCAAAGCCAGGGTGAGGAAAACCCTGAGATACAAACCCTCCAAGTACCTACTACCGTCACCCCTACAACTCCCACACTCCAGTTAGTACCCTTTACACAGAAGAAAGGGGAAGAGGTGCCTGATTTCAGTACAGTGTACTATGACAGGGCCACCAAAAGGATCATGAGGAGAACCGAGAGGAAAATAGAGGCAGAAGGGATGGCCAGTACCATGATAACCGACAAAGCTATGATGGTCAGAACAGATAAAGATCCAAGGTTTGCCATCAGGGCTGGGAAGGCAGCCATACATGCTACAGAGGATAACATAGACCGTATGATGGTAGAGATAGAATCCTCCAAGAAGACCACCTCTCAGCTCAAGGACACCTTGAGAAGGGAGAGAGAGGAGGGAAACAGACTAAAAAGAAAATACGAGCATGTACTCAAAGAGGTGTAAGTCACGAAGCATGAAATTCATGCTATCCAGCAGGAAGCACAAGCAAAAGAAACAACACAAGAAGCCTTAAGTAAGGCACATCAATAAATGCAGGACTTGAAGAGCGAAAGGGAACAAATGAAGACACAGATAGAAGACCTGATGGAGCAGCAGAAGGACATCTACAAATCCAATACCTTATATGTTAGAGAGCTGAAAGAGCAGCTGGAGGTAGCCAAGGAGCAGCAGGTAGATCTACAGACAGTCAAAGAACACATCCTGGCTCAGAAAGCTATGATGCTGCAACTGCAAACAGACCTGGAGGAAGAAAGGTGTCAAGTCCTGCAGATTGATGGCAGGCTAGATGAAATATTAGACACAGCTTCTTATTTTGTGGACAGGTCGCAAGACATCCTTGAGGTACTGAATTCAAGGATAACCAGGGTAGAAGATGATCAAGAAGTCCCAGCTGAGCTACCAGTCAAAGATAAGCAAGCTTTGAAGCGGGACCATGATTTGATAGAGTTTGTTGTTATTACTGCGGACGACTTCCAGAAGACAGTGAAGAAATCGAAGGGAGCCTGCGCAGAGTTCTTTAGAAGAGCCCTGGTCACCTATAACCGCTGTCAAGTGGAAGCTGAGCATAGGCTACACGAATTCCCTAATCATGATACATTTGCAGGGATGTTGCAGACAAGGCAGCAGGAAGAAGAAGCCAAGGTCCAATGTATCAGAGCCCTTGACGAGCCGATCCTGAGAAATGAAATTGAACACATAGCCATTAGTGTACAGCTCTTGGAGGAACAGGTGCGTCTGAACTCGGCCAGGATAGAGGCTATTCAGAAACAAGAATATAAGTTCGAGCTGAATATATACAATTCTTAGAACCCCACTCGTTTGAAGGACTCGCTGCTGAGGCAGTAGCGTGGAGGAAATTTTTGGAAAACCAAGCGGGACCCTCCTCCTGAGGAGGACCGGTCAACTTTTGTGTAAATTATTATTTTGTAAAAGGTTGTAGGAAAATGAAGCGTTGGGAAGCCCAAAGGTCACTTTGGGCAGCCCAACCATTATTTGCTTTTTTGTATAAAACTAGGGAAGAGAGACAAGAAAAGGGGGCTTTTTCCCAGTTACACTGGATGACCTATTGTAAGAAGAACTATTTCCTTTTGCAATAAAGATTTTAGTTTTCCTGTTGGAGAAAGAGCTGTGGAATTTTCCAAATGGTGTGCAATGGATGGCAGGAAGATGAACTATTTTGTTTTTCAGCTTATGTCCATGAATTGTGAGATCGTTCTAACTCTGTGACTTATGTCTTGTTGAATGATTTCTGGTTTATTTTGTGGAGAATTCACTTTTAGTAATGCTGGTGCTTCACATAACAGTTAGCTATCTAATTGTTGGAATAATTTCTCTTTCATGTGCTGTAAATACAAGTATCAGCTACCTGTAATTGTGTTTATCATACATGGAGTTAATGCATTACTAAATAATAATCATTTTCTGGCTCCCCGGGGATAGGTAGTTAGTTCTTTAGATAGTTAGTTGTTTGTTTCCTGGTCGCACATGTGGTTTAGATGTTGTGAACATAAGACGAGAGGTAAGAACCTGCGCAGCACATTGTGTGGTTCCCGGCATCCTTATCACCCTGCATGGTTTAGATAGGCATATGCATTGCATTTTTAGTCAAAATACAAATTCCGGTGGACCGGGCCGCAACCGGTAAAACCTTTTTGTCACTTTGACCTACGGTAGCCGGACCGTAAACCGGACGGATTCCCTATACCAAACAGTTAACGGGCTAGTTGGGAACGTTGATTGGGGAGAATCCCTTACTGTTGTCGCCTGCGAATTTCCAGGCCTCAACACACCTTGCCTGCATTGTTCATTTTCATTAGAAAACACACTGTCTGCAAAAGTTTCAAAGTTCATTTTCATTAGCAAACACCTGGTCTGCTAAAGTTGCTTTTGCATCAAAAACATCCTCGATCCATGCAACCCATTTTCTCAATCATAGAATTGCATCAATCGTGCATCAAAACAAGCTGATATGAGATGGGGTTGACAATCCATATTTCTGCATGCCTAATTGTGGAAAACTTTAAAATTAAATATCAACATGCTTGCCTTATTTTGACTTATGAAATTAGCAGTATATTTTTAAACATTATTGCACTTAAAATTGTTTTCTATCACCTTGCATGCATTGTTCATTTTCATTAGCAAACACATGGTCTGCAAAAGTTGCAATGTTCATTTTAATTAGAAAACACCAGGTCTACAAAAGTTGTATATGCACCCAAAACATGCTCCATCCATGCAACCCATTTTCTCAATCATAGAATTGCATCAGTTTTGCATCAAAACAAACTGATATGATATGGGGTTATTAATCCATCTTTGTACATGCCTGACTATGGAAACCTTTAAAATTAAATATCAGCATGTTTTCCATGTGTTCACTAATAAAATTAGCATCATATTTTTTTTGGGTCCAATGGGGAAGCCACACTAATGTTACCAAATAAGGCTTCATCAAAACTCAGTTAACAAAACACCTGCCATATAAATGGGGGACATGATCCCAAATGCATCTCGCCATACCTCCAAGGAATCTTAGAGACTTTATCTTAATTGTTTCATTCAAGTGTTTCATCCTTGTGTAACCTCAGTAACAATCTTATGGATTCCCTTCAAAGAATATGATATGTCTTGGTCATGAGCAAAATAATACATTCCCTTATCATAGTTTGCTTAGAGAATTGTCAAGATTCATATTTTCACTATCAGGTTACAAAATAAATTTGTGGAAAACCCAGTTAACAAAACAACTGCCAATCAACCTAAGTCATTTGTCCCTAAGACACTTTCAATACTTCTAAGGAATATTTGAGACTTGATATCCATTGTTGCATCGAAGTATTTCATCATTTTTTAACCTCAAATGAGGAATGCATTGTTTAAGAAGTATCTTAAAATCAATAAGTTGTCCAATAGGATTTTTCTTCAAAGCATCTACTATGTCTTAATCATCAGCAAAAGAGTGTCTACCCTTATCATAGTTTTATTATAGATCCAAATAATCTTGCATTAAAACCCAATTAACAAAACACCAGCATTGGAAACGCAAAACATTTGTCCAAAATCGATTCCTCGGCTTGTCAATCATGAAGGATATAAGATTGAAATTCACTCGAGCTATCAATATAGTTGTGTACAGGATGGATTGTAAAGTAGGAAATGGGAAAACCACATCAGCTTACCATTCCAAGATGTATATTTTTATGGAACATATATTATTCCTATAGTTTCCCTTGACTTTGCAATTATTGTTGCAATGTTTCTTGGATATTTATTGGGATTATTTGGATCAGTTGCTTGGTTCTTAAGGAACCTCCTCATTTAAAAAAATTTGTTCCTTTTAAATATTTATTTCCTTTATGAAGAGTAGCATATGAAATTTCCACACTTGGCCATCTTGCTCTGATTTCAAGTCCATCTTTACAACTTTCTTCCAAATATGTTGTATGTAGTGAGGACATATCATATAATAACCATGTCAAGGTCATGTGAAAGAAAGGCCTTGAATCTTGTAAAATCAAAAATCACCTACCTTGCCATAGTTTTACTCATGAAAGAAAAAACAAACATGTTTTAGGGAAAATAAGAAATCTACACTGAGATCATAAATTAATGTTGCATCAAATCCCATCTAACAAAAAAAATATCCCAATTTTTGTTCACATTGCAAATTTTCCATATTCCATCTACAATAAAAGAAAAACTACAACTCTTCAAGTCCTACCTACTTGCTTAAGAAGTCAACAATTTGTTGACTTCAAGTCCTAAATATCATCAAGCATGCTATGTTTTGACTAATGAAATTAGTAGCATATTTTTTGGGGGGGTAGTGGGGAAGCCACACTCATGTTACCAAAATAAGCTTGCATCAAAACTCAGTTAACAAAACAGTTGTCGAATAAATGTGAGACATCTTCCCAAATTCCACTCTCCATACTGTCAAGGAATATTTGAGACTTGGTCTCAATTGTTTCATCCAAGTGTTTCATCTATTTTTAATCTCAATAAGAAGTATATAACTTCCCTTCAAAGCATCTGATATGTCTTAGTCATGAGAAAAATAGTGCATGCCCTTATCATAGTTTTCTTATAGATTTTTCAAGCATTCTTGTTTTCACTATCAAGTTATGGAATAAGCTTGCATCAAAACCAAGTTAAGAAAACACCTGCAATCAATGTTAGCCATTTGTCCCTGAGAAACTTTCCATACTTCTAGTGACTCTTAGAGACTTCATCTCCATTGTTCCATCCAAGTATGTCATCATTTTTTAACCTCAAAAAAGGAATGCATTGTTTAAGAAGTATTTTAACATTAATAAGTTTCCCAATATGATTTTGCTTCAAAACATATGAAATTTCTTAATCATGAAAAAAAGAGTGCCCACCCTTATCATATTTTGCTTATAGATATAAATCAGACTACATAAAAACCCAATTAACAAAACTCCAACCAAAACACATAAAACATTTGGCCAAAATTCATTCCTCGAGCTATCCATCCAAACATGCGCATGATGGACCGTAAATCAACAAATGGGAAAACCATACTCAACTTACCATTCCAACCTGCATAGTTTTATGGAATATATGTTATTCCTATAGTTGTTATTGACTCTGCAAATTGTTGTTGCAATCTTTGTTGGATCTTTATTGGACTTATTTGGAGTAGTTTCTTACTTCTGAAGGAACTTCCTCACTTAAAAATTTGTACCTTCTAAATATTTATTGGCTTTGTGAAGAGTAGCATCCGACATTTCCACACTTGGCCACCCTGCACTCATTTCAAGTGCATCCTTCTTTAGAACTTTCATCAAAATATGCTCTATGTAGTGAGTACATATCATATAACCATGTTAAAACACACAAGACATCTGCCCAAAAAAAATGTGTCGATTTGCCAATCTTGAAGCCTAAAGCCTATCAATCAAGGCATGTGCATGATGGACCGTGAGGCAACAAATGGGAAAACCACACTCACTTTACCAAATATGGCTGCATCAAAATTCAATTAATAGAACCCTCGTTAAAACACGTGAGACACCGGTCCAACTTCCCAAACACAAGCAGGCTGGACCCTCAAACAACAAACAAAGATTACAAAATTAGCCTGCATCAAAACCCAATAAACATAATCCCTGTCAAAATTTGCAGAGAAATAAGTATTCCCAGTTTGCAAGTACAAACGTTCCATCCATGTAATAAAAGAAGGAATAAAATTGTAGTGAAGTACACTAACAGGAAAGATGGGGATTTCAATCCAAACGTGCACAAAAAAACGAAATTAACTAGTAAACGTGCATCAAAACAAACTTCCAGGAAATAATCCTAGAAATCCATCTTTTTGTAGGATGACCCATTTAAGGCCACAACTCAAAACACCAACCAAAACATGAAAAATAACTTTTCAGAAGCCATTTCCCGGCTTGTCAATTGTGAATCCTGTATGATTGAAAACCACCCCACTTGCATTTCATGAAAAGGAATTTTCACATCTAGGCCTTGAAGCGTATTAAGAATTGTTTCATCCTTCTTTATGTTAACAAAATGCATGCATTTTTTAAGAAATATATTGCAATTAACAAGTTGTCCAATAGGACATTCCTTCAAAAGCAACTTAAATGTCTTGGTCACGAATAAAATAGTGACTACAATTATCATACTTTACTTGGATTATGTAAACCCCAAGGGTAAACAATGACTTCTCGGCAAACCAAAGAGTTTGACAATATCTTTGAAATACTCATAATATAATCTGCAATTAAGAACGAGTCCTGTGTCATAACAAAACAACCATCCTTCTTGCGTTGATACAACAATAATGCATTGATGGAGCATTCAGAGAGAGCATTTATGTCAATGAAGGGACACCGAAAAAAGAGACAATCATATGTATAAGGTTTTATGTCACATTTCACCTTAGCAACAAACTAATCATTACCATAGATCCATCCTCAATATAGTCATGCTTGAACATATATAAATCATTTAACTATTCTAAAGAAAATTTAACAATCTTAAATTTTTCATGTAGAAGTTATCTAAGTTGTTACAACAAGCCTTCCCTTCCATGACATACCTTTTATGCAATGAGTTACTATTTCTATGTATTATAGATCTCAATATAGAAAAATATCCTTGGGTTTCAAAGCCACAACTGGAAAAAAAAATTGTAGAACAAAGTTTTCCTTTTGTTGACCATACCTTTGATGGATGGGCCATTCGGGAAAAAAGAAAATACTTTCCAAGACATTATAAAGTACTTTTTGGGGAACTACATTATACATCACAATGCAAATTTTTATTTGCACATATGATTTGTAGCTATTTCTTACTATGCATAAACTTTCCTTTTTATTTGTGGATTTCAAATCCAATGACCATTGTCTATCTTCATATATATACTATATATAGACATATCTTTGTTGTCTTTCCTTTCCCTACGTTTATGTACTTTGGAATAGGTTCCATCTTTTTATAATGCAATATAATAGTGTAAATTATTTAGGTGAGCACCATTAGTAATTTAGCATGCTTTATATATATGCATTTCCTTTCTCTATGAGCATCTAGAGAAAGGAAAATCAATCATCAAAGAAAAGGTGTTGCATCAAAGCCGATGAACCAAAGAATTTGAAAACTTTTAGTCCTTGGAAACCAAGAAACAACCCAACGAAACCTTTTGATCCTTTCACTCTATCTTTAGCAAACTTCAACTTTTGTACCAATAGCTCCCAGATATCCCATAAAAAAACTAACTATCCTAACTATCATGTTCTCCAATTTCAGTGAACCTTGAACGTTGTACATCACTTGCTAATATTTAAATATTTACCATATATAAACTCCTACTTGTGACTAGATTTATAATAGAACCATGACAATCCAATTTACACATGAAACCAATATGTAACAAATAGATCTCTATAGAAATAGACTATTTTATAAAACTATGATAATAGATTTACAATCAAAACCTATCAACCTTAAAAGTAATGCATTCATGGAGCATTGAGGGAGAGCATTGATGTTGATGAAGGGGGGACATTGATGGTTTTTTCTTCATCAACCTGAGCAGTCATGAACAAACAAGCTACCTAAGATATCTCATGGTCCCTAAGCGTAAACACAATCCACTTGGAAACAAGCCCAATATTGGAAATCCCTCCACGTGAAAAATTTGCAAAACTCTTAACTTGAAACCTTCGCCTCATTTTCCTATTACCTAGATACAAATATAGAATATTGTTGAATTAAAAGCAATAATAATCTATATAATAGAACCATGATAACCCAAGTTACACATGAAACCAACATGTAGCAATTAGATCTCTATAGCAATGGAGTATTTTAGAAAACTATGACAATAGATTTTGAATCAAAACCTGATCAAGCGTAAAAGTAATGCATTGATGGAGCATTGAGGGAGAGCATTGATGTTGATGAAGGGACATTGGTGTGTTCCTCATCAACCTAAGCAGTTGTGAACAAAAAAACTATGTAAGAGATCCCATGCTCCTGAAGCGTAAACACAATCCACTTGGAAACAATCCCAATACTAGAAATCCCTCTGCGTGAAAACTTTGCAAAACCCTTAACGTGAAACCTTCACCTCATTTTATTGTTACCTAGCTACAAATATATCCATCATGTTTAAGTACAAGAGACAATAATCTGTATAACCATGATTTAATTCACATTTCACCTTAGCTACAAATAAATCATTACCATATAGGCATCCTAAATATAACCATGGTTAAACATATACAAATCATTAAACAATTCAAAAGAAAAGTTAACAATCTTAAATTTTTCCATATAGAAACTATCTAAGCTCTTACAACAAGTCTTCTCTTCACTGCCATACCTTTCATATAATGAATTACTATGTCTATGTATTATAGATCTCAAGATAGACAATGATCCTTGGGTTTCAAAGCCACAAGTAGAAAAGAAAGTTTTTAGAACAAAGTTTTCATTTCGTTGGCCATTCCTTTGATTGATGGGTCATTTGGGAAAAAAGAAAATATTTTCGAAGGCATTACAAAGTACTTTTTTTCGGAACTACATTCTACATCACAATGCAAATTTTTATTTGCACATATGATTTGTAGGTATTTCTTGCTATGTATAAACTTTCCTTTATATTTGTGGATTGCAAATCCAATGGCCATTGTCTATCTTCATATATATACTATATCTAGATATATCTTTGTTGTCTTTCCTTTCTCTCCATTTATGTACTTTACTAGGATGATTTCATTTACTATAATACAAATTTATTTTAATCTAATGTAATTTATTGTCAATGTCTGGCCATCGCATCATATTATTTTTCCAATATTGTGTTCTTCCTTATATGGGTATACAAATACTTAATTAGTCTCTCAAATTATAATTCAAAATCTATTTACCTTCAAGATTGAAAAAAAAAAATTAGACAACACTTATATGTGTGAACTAATTAGCCCTCGCGGGTTGTATATCATTTGTAGTTTTATTTTTTCTTGTATTTCCAGGCCCAAATCCACTCCACAAAAAATAACAATCATCACCTTATGGAGACTATGTTGACCAAAGGTGTTGTTTCTCTCTTCCTTCATGCCGTTGTCAACCTTTTCCCATTGGTGCAAGTTCTCACATTAAACCAACTATCACTCAACTCATCAACCGTTAACTTATGGATTTCTATCTTAGATGGCCTTCACAAGCATTAGACATTGCTTCCAATTATATATAATTGTAGTGTAGATGATGGTAAATTGAAAAAAGTATAATCAAATTCACCCAATGTACATACAACATTGTACATAATGTAACGTATGATTCATTTCCTCCATACTTTTTTCCCACTTAATGTATTCCACACCATTGATGCATCAAATGCTTTTTTTTCCCATTCCTTTCTAACATACTTGTTTTTACCAAGAGTATCACATTTCTTGTGCTTGAAGTTGTCATAGTGGATGCATCGATTATTAGAGAGACTTTGTCTTACCACTTAGCTATGGAATTTCCCTTGCAAATCAATTCCTCTCTTCCAGATACCAACTTAATTCAACCTTGCACCCCTTCACTTGCAAACCCTACCTCAATAAATGAAAACCCTACCCTTATCATATTTATTATCCCATTCACATCACTTACTTCTTCTAACAAAGTTTATAGCATTCAAGGTTGATTCATTGCCAAGACAAACATTCATGAATATAGCAATCAACTAGGCCCTAGCAAAGTTTTTGGCTTTTACCTTGTTAATGCTTCACACGATGAAATACATATCTCTGCATTTAATGAATTGGAAACTTATTTGTACGGCCAAATACAAATTGGAATGGTCTACATAGTCTCAAATGTCATAGTCAGAGTATCCAATCCAACATACAACCACTTGAAAATCCATCATGATATTTTCCTAGGCTCCTCCTCAACCATCCAACCATGCTTAGAGGAATACCCATTGATACCTTTACATTTATTTCACTTTAAATCTATTCAGGACATCCAAAATATACTTGTCAATTCCATGGTTCGCCTTCTTGAATTTGTAGTTTCTGTTTCACCTGCATCAACTATACGAAAAAGGGATGGTTCAGAGACTATATGACGTACAATTGGACTCCGAGACATGTCAGGATACAACATTGACATAACACTTTGGGGAGAGCACTGCCAAATTGAGGGATCCCAACTTGATAACCTTTGAGGTTTATATACTCCTCCATATTTAAAATCCAAAAGATTTCGTGTTACATAATTCAATGGGAAAATTGTTGGAACTATCTCCAACACAACTCTTTTTATAAACCCTAGTATTGAAGAAAATGTCCTTCTCCAAACATGATTTCATGACAATGGATTTCATTCAACCTCACCATATTTGAGTTGAAAATTCAATGACTCTCATTCTTCCTCATGAAACCGCGTCACCATCAATGTGTTATTTCCATTTTTAATAAATTTTATTAAAATGACCAATTTTTCACTTTTTCCCCTATTTCGACCTTTGACTAGTTTTGATGTCTAGATATCCAAATTGACACAAATGCTCCCAAATATTCTGTGAAGGTATATGAATAATATTAAGAATTTAATATTATTCTTATGCATGATTCATTACCCTCCAAATAATTCTTCAAACTTGTTTAATATTCTGGCCAAGTTGGGAGTCTTCACTAGCAAATTTGGGTTCCAATTCCCCTAGGGTAAATGCTGAAAATGGCTTTCCAAATTCTCCCAAACCCCCTCAAATTTATGAAAAGAGGAATAGGATTATTAAGGTAAATTAATTTCTCATTTTCCTCATTATTCAGTTTATAAATGCTTTTATAACCCTCTCTTAAACAACTACAAAATGACTAGTTCGACCCTCGGGGAAATGGCACCAAATATTCTCCAAATGCAAATAAACTAAGTAGGATGACTTCAAATGCTTAAGTTATGGATATGAAACTTGTAATACTATTCAATTTAAGTCCATTCATCATAAATATATCATGGAAACATTCTTTAATTCGAAATTATCATCATTACAATGGCATACATCAATGTAGTGGGGAAATGGTCATTGTTTTCTCATTAATAATCACTTTTACATACAACCATTTGGTATTTCGAGTTGATAATTTATGGATATGAATAAAATAGTATATTAATACTATTACAATCATAAATTTACCATTATAATATTTCCCAAAGAGTAAAATAGCGCACCCAAAGCTCAATATCAATATAGCGGGGAAACGGTCATTGTTTGATCATTAATAATCACTTTTGCATACAACAATTTGGTATTTCAACCTGAGAATTTATGAATATGAATAAAATAGTATATTAATATTATTACAAACATAAATTTACCATGATAATCTCTCTCAAAGAGTATAATATCTCATCCAAAGTGCAATCCCTCCATGAGCAAGAATATGTAATAAAGACTAGAAATGGTTGAGAGAATGTGTTGCACTAGAATAAAGCACGAGTTTCCTTGTATATTACACCTGAAAATACAAAATCCATTAAATCTCCATGAAATACCTAAATGGCATCTCCAAACACCAACTTGGATGGGAATCTTCCACCCTCGAAATTGGTTAAGGAAAAAAACTTGCCACTCCACTAGCTCTCTCTCTTCACAAATGCAAATTTCTCAAATGATAAAAATCCCTTATATTGGTTTATCCCTATATTTTATAAACATAATTAGCCTTATAATGTTACCAATCCATCCACAAACTCAATACAATTCGAATTAGGGTGTGTGCTCAATATTTGCCATGTGTCCTCCCTTCCCTAGCTTTCCATCTTTACCCAATTCGAGTAGGGACCCATTGAGCTTCCCCAACTCACATGAGCGCCTTCTTGGATTCTATATTTAGGCATGACATGTCATAATGGTCATATTCCAGCCTTCAGGTCTGCAATATATCATAAATGACATTGAATCTTCATCATTGGTGTCATAGATGTCATAGATGTTAGGGAATCTAGCCCAAGTGTCCAAGAAGCTCCCATTTGACTCTTCCTCTCCCAAGTAAGTTAAATTTCCTTCCAAATTATACCTATGATGAATATTTAAAAGTGTATTATCCTTATAACTCATCCAATAACATTAGGATTCCCATGGATTTGAAATTGCAAGAGGATGCCATGTGGCACAAAAATTCTATCTTGTGTGGGCCCCCTAATCTCCATGTGTCTCCATTCTCCATTTCCACTTCAATTTTATCTTGTATTTATTTAATCAGATCCATTATGAAATATTTATTCCATTCTAATGTATTAACATCATTTATTATCTCCCTTATTAAAATTCCAAATGTGTCCATCCAACCTAGGGAACTAGTAGGATTGATGGAATTGTCCTGCTATGCAATTATTTGAATGGGGACATTACAGTCCTACCCACCCAATATTGCTTGTCCTCAAGAAATTTCAGATTTTTATGTTGAAATATTTTTCATATTCCCAAGTGGAATCCTCATTTGGTACTCCTTCCTTTCTGCCAAGTGCTTTGTTATGGTTATGCTCATTAATTTTCTTTAGCTGCAATTTTAGTAGTGACACTCATGTACTACAATTTTGTGTTCTCAAAAGTAAATAGATGTGGATTGTGAATATTGATATGTCTTGTAACATCACCACTAAAACCAAAAGGATTAATCAAATTCATAAAAACCAAATTTGTGCAAATAATCTTTACCTCCATATTTTGGAAACCTTTTATGAACTTTCACCCCTTTTCGCTTCGGTATAATTATTTGAAGTTGGTGTTGAGTTACCAAACTTTGAGTTTCTTAAGATTACAAGAAAATTCCAGAGAGGATCCACCATGCCTTCTGATGCACTACTCTTATTACTATCATCTTCTCAAGTGGTGACTAAGTCTCCAATGTTGCTTGTTACACTCAAAATTGAAACCAATGAGACCCAAAATGGTCCCAAGGTCCCATATGATCATGATACATGCATGGTGTGAAATGTCTATGACGAAATTCCATGAACACCAAGCATGTGAAAATTGAATCCATCTCTCAAAAGGTCTCCCACATAGGAAACTAGAACACTTCTCTGCAAATATGAACTCAAACAACTGAAGTTTGGTTTGCTTTCTCAAACAAACAATTGAACTGCTACTCCAAGTGAGATGAAAAAAACCAATGCCAAGATCTCATTTCTTGCATTTCACCCTTACAAACATCATGAGTACAAAATATATATCAATAAAGTACATAAAAAATCATAAAAATGTACATAAATAAGGTACTTCATCAAAGAATCATGAAAGTGCTTGTACATCCAAGTAAGTAGATCACCATGTGGCCCATACACACAAGCATAAAGTATTATATCAGATCTGCCCCAATGACATAGGTGAGGATCCCATGTACCATAATGTTGCTCCAAAAATATATAATGTTCATCAATATAATCATCCATGTGTTCTCATTAGAGGAATTTTGGGGTCTAAAATGGGCCTCCTAAGGAAAATAATAAAATAATAGTTAAAATAATAAAATAATATTAATTAATTTTGGAGGAAGAAAGAAAAAAACTACTTTTTGTGTTCGTATTTTCGACATATCTCCCTGTGTTTTTACTCAAATTTTGATCGAGAGAGCTCGTTGGATGCGTAATTTGATTCCGCATCCAACGAGTACCCACATTACATACTTTTGACGGACCCCTATACCCCAAAAACAAGAAATACTTGAAAAAACGTGATGATGATGTCATGATCACGTTTTTTCAGGTATTTCTTATTTTTGGGGTAGCAGGGTCTGTCAAAAGTATGCAGTGTGGGTACTTGTTGGATGTGAAATCAAATTCCGCATCCAACGAGCTCTCCCTATCGAAATTTGAGTAAAAACACAATGAGATATGTCGAAAATACGAACAAAAAAATTAGTTTTTTTTAATGACAAATATGTCAATTCAACCATTATGGTTGACTTATTTTATTGAAATTCTATTGGTTCTTGAATTCCAACTCACAAAAACTTATTTTGGCACGTTTTCTTATAAGGCCCATTTTAGAACCCAAATTTCCTCTAATTTTCATCCAATAAGTGAATGAAGAACCTCCACCAAAATATGAACCAAATAAGGAGCAAATAAAACATGAAGACTTCAAGTGGCTCAAAGAAGTCTCTTCAATACACTCATGAATATGTATATCATCATGAAATAATAGAGTAAGTTGCTACCAACAATGATGTTCTCCAATCATATATATATTCACCCAAGTGTGGGATGAATTTCCTCCAACATCAAATGGACTAGGCAAGGAGCAAGGAAAATCATGAGTCTCCAAGTGACTCAAGTGAATACCATAGGTGCATCCATGTAGATGTGTATCATCATAATGTAAAATGTGATTCTACTGAAAATGTAAATAATATGGTTCTATAATCATTTCATCATCAAAAGTAGAGATGGAAATTCCATACTCTTCATGTGGCACCATAAAAAAAACCTTTGACCCATACTTCGTTAGGATGAATGCTGCAAAATTTGGAAGTGTAGGATGTATGAAAAAGAACCAACTAACCCAAATTATCAGAAAGTTCAAAATTGTCATCATGTGAAGGATCCATAGGGGTAGGAGTATGCACCTCCCTTAAAAATTCAAAAATTTATTCAAGGGTTGGTTCTAAGGTAGTGGAATCATGCACTTCTTCAAAAAGTGTGAACCCATCTTCAAGAGGCAACTCAAGTTCCTCTTCCACCACAACTAGTGATTGACCCAACTACTCCCAAATATTCTGAGAAGGTATATGACTGATATTAAGACTTTAATATTATGTTAAGGTATTATTTATGACCCTCCAAATACTTATGCAAACTTGTTTATTATTCTGGTCAAGGTGGGAGTCTTCACTAGCAAATTGGAGTTCCAATTCCCCCAAGGTAAATGCTGAAAATGACTTTCCAGACGCTCCAAAAACCACTCAAATTTATGAACAGAGGTAGAGGATGTTTAAGTGAAATTATTATGGTCTCATGTTCCTCATTATTCATTTTATAAAGTATTTTATAACCCTCTCCCAAACAGCTACAAAATCACTGGTTCGACCCTTGGGGAAATGCCACCAAATCTTCTCCAAATGCAAATAAACTGAGTAAGATGACTTCAAATGCTTAATTTCTGGATATTAAACTTGTAATACTCATAAATTTAATTACATTCATCATAAATATATCAGGGAAACATTCTTTCATTCTAAATCATCAGCATTACGATGGCATACATCAATGTAGTGGGGAAATGGTCATTGTTTGTTCATTAATAATCACTTTTACATACAACCATTTCGTATTTCCACCTGATACTTTCTGAATATGAATAAAAAATTATATTAAGATTATTACAATCATAAATGGACCCTGAAAATCTCTCCCAAAGAGTATAATAGCTCACCCAAAGCGCAATATCAATATAGTGGGGAAATGGTCATTGTTTGCTTATTAATAATCACTTTTACATACAACCATTTGGTATTTCGACCTGATAATTTTTTAATATGAATAACCGAGTATATTAATCTTATTAAAATCACAAATGGACCATTAGAATCTCTCCCAAAGAGTAGAATATCTCACCCAAAGCGCAATCCCTCCACGAGCAAGAATATGCAATAAAGACTGGAAATGGTTGAGAGAATGTGTTGCACTAGAAGAAACCAAGATCTTCCCTATAGCTTACACCTAAAAAAATGACTCCATTAAATCTCCATGAAATACTTGAATGGCCTCTCCAAACACCAACTTAGATGGGAATCTTTCACGCTCGAAATTTGCTAAGGCAAGAAACTAGTCATCCACTAGCTCTCTCTCTCTTCACAAATGCAAATTTATCAAATGATAAAAATCCACTCTCTTGGTTGATACCTATATTTTATAAACATCCTTAGCCTTATAAGGTTACCAATACATCCAAAAACTCAATCCAATTCGAATTAGGGTGTGTGCTCAAGATTTTCCACGTGTCCTTCATTTCCTAGCCTTCCATCTTTCCCCAATTCGAGTCATGGGACCCATTGAGCTTCCCCAACTCACATGAGTGCCATATTGGATTCTATATTTAGGCTTAACATGTCATAATGGTTAATTTCATCCTTCAGATCTATAATATGTCATAAATTTCATAGCATATTCATCATTGGTGTCATAGATGTTAGGGAATCTAGCCCAAGTGTTCAAGAAGCTCCCATTTGACTCTTCATATCCCATGTAAGTTAAATTTCCTTCCAAATTAGACCTATGATGCATATTTCCAAATGTATTATCCGTATAAATCATCCAATAACATTAGGATTCCCATGGATTCGAAATTGCAAGAGGAGGATGTCATGTGGCACATAAATTCTAGCTTGTGTGGCCCCCCTAATCTCCATGTGTCTCCATGCTCCATTGCCACTTCAATTTTATCTTGTATTTATTTAATTATCTCCATTATTAAATATTTATTCCATTCTAATTTATAAACATCATTTATTAGCTCCCTTATTAAAATTCCAAATGTATCCATCCAACCTAGGGAACTAGTAGGATTGATGGAATTGTCCTGCTATGCAATTATTTGAATGGGGACATTACTCAATGAGCTACAAACTATTGAGCCCTCTGAAAAGAAAATTTGGTACTCAAATTTTGCAACCATCACAAATTTTAACATGGATGACTTTCATTTCCTTGCATGCCCTCTTTTTGTTGATGACATACAATGCATGAAACAAATTTCCCACAAAGTTGGAAACATCTGGCATTGTGCTAAATGTGATGAGTAGTTTCTTGAATGTGACTACTGATACATACTAAAGGTTGACTTGGACGATGTGTCTGGACACCTTTACAGTGTCGTATCTTTTGATGATGTTGCAAACCAACTCATGGGAATTTATACTAAATACATATGCCTCCTCTCAATTGAAGCAACATATGTTGTTGAAATAACCTGCAATATCTGCAAGTGACAAATCCTTTTCACCCTTTCAATTAGAGCATATACCTTTTCTAGAATTGCACACCTAAAGGTTGTAATTGTGATGTTTGAATATGTTTCATCAACAACTTCACCGACTTCTCTTCCTTCCTAAAACCTATGTTGTTGTCTTCCCTAAACATCCATTTGCACAAATGATTTTCAATCCATGCTCATGCATTATTTATCTTATGTGATTATTCCCTCGACTCTCAAAGTTATCCTTATTTCATGTTTCAACATATAGGCCTTATTATTTTACCCCATCAATAGTTTTCCCTTTCAGGAGTTCTAACTTGATTTGTCATACTTTAAATGTACAAACTATCATTTAACATTTTGAAGTTAAATTCTATATGCAACCTATGTGGTCACTTTTGAATACAATACTAATTTATTATTGTTGTTGTTTCTAAAATAATAAACAAAATTCAACAATGGCTATTTTCCATGGAAGCTTAATTTTATTTCCTTATATACTAAATGTTTCATACATTCTTTGTCATATTAAACTTTGTTCTTTTATATTCTTTCTTTCTTACACTTAGCAAGCTAGAACTTTTAAATTAGATTTTTTCTTAATTGTTACTTTTAACCTACATGGTTTCTTTTCAATATGCAATTACTTTACATTTCCTTTAACTCTCATCTTTTATATCCAAACAACAAGAAACAACATCTTCTTTATAGAGATGCTCATCAATCTATGCATATCCCTTCTTCATTTTCTTTTTTCCAAACTTCCACCACTCCATCCCTTCCACCCCCCATTCTAAATCCATCAAACACCCCTCTTAATGATGCACATCAATGTTTTCGTACAAAATTGGACCATCTATATCACATCAATGTATGCTTGATATGCAGTGAATCTTACCCTAGCATTTCAACCAAAAAATTCCATGGTGAATATGCATGCTCTAGTTGTATTTTAGAAAGAAAAGGCCATATATTTTCCTTGGGAAACAATATGGACCCCGACATACAACCACCTGTCCTTGGAATACTTACACAAGTTGAAGAAATACTCATTTTTCATTCTAACCCAATCCTGCAAGTTACACATGCACATGGTGGTCAATATAAATATTCTAGTCATACTATTTGCTTCCCCCAAGACATTTCCAATATTTCCACATCCCTTCCCCATTTAATATCAAACCTTGGCATCCTTGTTGTTCGCAAATGAAACCCTACAAACAAACCATATGAACTCTTTGTTAGTCGAACATGTGTTCTTGTTTCTCTTGAATACAAAATGGACAACAATCTGTACTACAAGAATGTTCGAGTTAACCCAAATGAATTATCTTCTTTTCATCTTGATTCAACAAACATTTCCCCTTTTCTTCATCATGTCAATACCCATGATACACCATTTCATGAACATACCTCACCTTCTACTATGCAATTACCAAATTCACTTGAACCCTATGAATTACAATCCTCGTCCTTTATTTCAACATAAACAAATTCTAGAACTGAGGTTGAGGAAATTAGGTGTTTCTTGCACATACTATAAGGCCCACTCCTTCCTTCCATTGACAATCCCCCTATAGGAATCTCCCCTATCAATGAGTAAAAAACAAAAGGACTTTCTTCAATGGCCTTTCCAACCTTGTTTCCCATAGGTGTTGCAATTCTTAAACAACCACGTAACCTTGAAGATACACTCCATCCACAATACTTGAGCTTTCTAATCAATTGCAAGACCTACCTAATGACAATATCATTGAAAGGTTCATGCACCTTGGGTCTACAGTGCATCGCACACGTTCATACTGGAACAAAATAAAAGCATAACTCACTAATATGATCACTCAACAAGGTACACCAACCTTCTTCTTCACCCTTAGCGTAGCTGACACAAAATGGCCAGATTTGAATGCTTTGATGCCTACCTAGCGCCCTAACAGTTCAAATCAAAACCATCAATGGAATATTCACAACATCATATCTAACCCACATATTGTGTCGCAGCATAATATATTCCACGGGGACTTCACTTAGTGAACATCTCACATAGCACGTGCAATCGTGGGATATTAAAGAATACCCTTAATTTCGAGAGATATTGACCCAAACACTTTTTGTTGAAACCCCCTCCCAATACTTAAAACCTCCTCCCCACCCCTTTTTATACCTCAATCCTTATAAACCACCATACCCACCCCCACCTTAAAGCCCTCATCCCCCCAATACCTGCAATATATTGGTTCGATTTTTGATAATTTTAAAACCCACAATATGAACTAACGTGATAGGATATTGGTCAACAAGTGAATCCCCCGTGATATATTCAAACTATTCCATGAAGAGGTGATTCAAAAAGGGCTTCATATAACTGACTCTTGGTGCAAGTATTTTACTACCTCTTACTTCTTATCCTTCTCTTCATGTTTGTCACTTGAAAAAATTTGCTTTCTAACATATTCGTTTTTTTCCCATGTACGTATGAATGGAAACATAGGGTATCCACACACATTCATGGATTAATTTGGTTAGCATATGCACCAAATATGGACACATTGGACTGGGAAGATGTCCCTGCACTTGAAGATGCAAAACAGTATTTTGACAACTTTGTTACATCTTGGAATCCTCATTCTAATCCCTTTTCCACCTGTGGGTTCCATTAGTTTGGTACAAATGATCCATGCACGGTTGGATCACCATCCATACTTGCATCAAACCACTTGTTTGACTATGAATAACTTGTAAATTGTGTTCAAACACACACAAAATTTTCAGAATATACTTTCCTTCGTAAAAATGGAATGTCTCTTAAATGCCATTATGGTTTCCCCTTTGACATACAACCTACCTATTCCTTGTTCATTGATGCAAATGGACATAAAACCTACAATCTTGCAAGAAATGGTTCCCTTCTAATTATTCACAACTCAACCATGATTTCAATATGGAGGGATAATGTTGATTTCCAACCTATTCTTTTTAGGCATGTTGTCCTCAAATACATTTTAATGTATGCATCAAAAGAAAATCCAAATTTAGAAAGCTACCATGCTATTCTCTCTCGACTTGCACATGCAACACCAATTGATGGGCATGTTCTTCAGCCAATCAGGTGATTCCTTGCACAAATAGTTGCAGAACAAGACATCAACAAACAAGAGACTTGTTACATGCTCCAAAAACTCCCTCTTTTCCTTTGCATCTGATCATTTTTTTAATGTGAGCCAAATTTTTTATGTCATGTTTTTAATGACGCAACTAACACCCCTTTGACCCCCCCCTCGCCTTTCATTTTTGAATACATGTAAATACCCCCTTCCCTTGAACATCTAACCCTTCTTTAAGTTGCTCATTCTTGGTATTTCTCACCTCATAGAGTCTTTCCACAATTCACTTTCATTCCTCCATTTGATTCTTTGTCTTTTGTACCGTTCTGTTGGAGTGAAATTCTTCTATACAAACCTTTTCATGCCCTCCCTAATGATATTGGAACCACAAGTTTTGAAATTAATTCGCATTGGCATCACATTAAAGACATATATGTTGTATGGAATGTTGAACACATACCAAAAGCTCCATCTAAACCTCCATCTGATGATTCCACCTCTGACCCAATTCCCTTTCCCTTGCCTCGTACCATGGTTGAATGGGAACTTCTTTCTCAGATTCTTCATGGAAACAACATCCATTTTCATGACCTTGAAATGCTTGGGCATCATGATTTTGACAAAATTAGCAATTGGACACATAACAATAACCCTTCACATTTGCATGAAACAACCATATCACTCATTGACTTCAATCTATTGTCCACCCAACTACATGAAGTCACATCTTCATTGTCCAATTCACTAGATTTCTTATCTCCCACACAACGCATATCCTTTGACCTTGTGCTTTCCCACTTTGGAAACACTACAACCCCCACCCCACTCAATGGTCATTCAAGGTACTGCAGGAACAGGGAAGTCTTACATAATTTCTTACCTAAAATATGCACTCCAAAATGGATATGGAAACAATTCCTCCCCCTTGCTTCTCCTACCTCCAACTGGTGTTGTTTCCTTTAACATGCATGCACTTACAATACATTTTGCTTGTCAAATACCCATTTCTGAAATGCACCCTCTTGAAGGCCAATCCCTTTCAAACCTTCAAGAATAACTCTGTCATATCTGATATATTCTCATTGATTAAATGAGCTTTATTGGCCCAAAAAATTTAACTCAGATTGATGAATGTTTACGTGAAGATTTCCCTTCCCAATGTATAGTCCCCTTTGGTGGTTTTTCCATGATCCTTATTGGTGACTTTCGCCAATTTCCCCCTGTAAAGGACATCCCCATGTATGCAGGAACGTCATGTAGAAATGCTATTTGGTGTACATTTGACACTTTTGTCACGCTCTCAACCATTTTTCTCCAACAAGGAGATAGCCCTTCTCAAATTTCCTTTCGCCAACTCTTACTGAACCTTCGAAATGCAACACCAACACTTGAACATTGGGAACTCCTAATGACAACAACAGCATCATCCCTTTCACATGCAGAGAATTGTTCGTTTGAACATTCCACCCACTTGTATGCCACTAATAGCTATGTTTCATTGCACAACAAACACATGCTAAAACACCTTAACATACCAATTATGCATTGCTTTTCATAACAATGGAATCAACATGTCCATCAATCCATAGATGATGAACAATTTCCCTTGAAGGTCCTTCTTTCTATTGGTCAATAGGTCTTTGACTGCTAAATTATGGGTTGGAGTAGACCTTGTTATATAATCACTTGGAAAAGTTATTTCCATTTTCTACAACTCCAACAATCAAACTCCTACCTTACCATCATTTGTTGTTATTGAATTCCTCCACTACAAAGGACCCCCATGGGATGCTACTATTCCTAATTATGTTCCCATCTCTCCCATAACAAGAGGCTTGCATAGGAAACTACTACTTCATATGGCATGGAGTTTAACAATACATAAACAAGGTATGACCATACAAAATGAAACAATAGATATTGGAAACATTGACAAACAAGGAATTATATTCACTGCAATATAAAGAGTTAAATCTCTTTCAGACCTTCACATATCCCTAACTTTCTCCTTTTCTAGATTCTCTCGAATGCAAGACAATGCCTATGTCGAACGTAGGAAACAAGAGGAATAATTTCTTTCTTCAAAGTATTTATAAGAATATTTTTTTTAAATCTTCCATTTATATGCTCTAACCATGTACACTATTTGCTCTAGACATGTACTTGCCATCAACACACTTTTTCGTATTCTTCACACTTATGGTGTTCCCATTATTGAATGTATTTCTTAAATATCATAAGAAATAGATTGTGTTTGTTTTTAAGATGTATTATTTACTTATATGTTTCACCATTTATTGGTTCAACTCAACATAGAAAATAACCAGTGTATCACATGTTCCTTTGTTACCACTGTATCACATGTTCCTTTGTTAGCATTAAATGAAAATTTGCTTCTATCTACTTTTATGTGTTACTATTTACCATTTTGACATGTCCATGTTGTATTATATATATATATGTTTTCTTACTATAAAAACCTAAATTTTATTCTCAAACAAGTCAACTTGGTATGTACTATATATTCGTTCTTTCTTATAACATGCAAAGTCTACAACATCTTCATATGCATTTTTTTGCTCTAGTTGTCAAACAGATTTCATTATGGCATTTTTAAGTACATTATCGTATTACTATCAACAAATTACGGAACAAAGGGAAGCGTTACAAGATAAAGAAACATACTTCAAATCATACTTTCTTCTTCCAATTAATTACATTCAGCCAAAAATTCAACTGATCCTTAAATTGAGAGTCCTACTTCAACGTGTTCACTTTTCTTGCTGCAAAACAGAGCTAGATTTAGCATACACAAGGAAACTTTCACACTACTATCAACAAATAGAAGAACATATAAAATCATTGTAGCAGATGGCAACATACTTTGAAGAATCATCTTTGCTTCTAACTAATTTCATATTACCAAACACAAAGTTTCTCTCTATATTGAAGCAGCTTCTTCAACATTCTATGCATATACATGAAAGAGACAGTCAGGTATATACAACAAGATTTGGTTCTATGACATCCACATCTTGGTCCTTTAATCTCTTTTTCTTGGTGTTGTCGTTTCCATCGCTCGGCATGTATATATGATTGACTTGTACTTTACTTGTACATTTTAGTATTCTAGACACTTACCTACTTTGTTTTGTCGTCTTTTTTTCTAGCAACTTATACTTTTCCACTTGTTATATGTCATATCCCCCATTCAAATCCCTTTACAAATTATTCCAACTCTTTATATACTTATCGAGAACTTGTTAGTTCAACTTTGTTTTGTTGCACTTTCACATTTCTAGTTGTATAATTTTTTGTACTTATCTCTTATATATGTTTATTGTTTCTTCAACTTCAAAATGTGCATTTTGAAATGATGTCACAATTTGTTTCTTTTATTGTCATTTTCTTTCACAATGTGTCCAAAAAAGAAAGGATTACCTTCTAACTCTATATGCTTTTAATTCTTGTTATGGAATATGGTTTAGTAGATATATTTAACATTCTTGAAAGTTCATAGCTCAAAAATAATAATACTGAGTTCTCTTTCCATGTTCAATTGTTTATTTCTATTTGCAATAATCAAATGTGTTTAATGGTTCCTATCTCAGTTCTCTTTCCATGTTCAGTTGTTTACTTCCCTTCGCAATAATCAAATTTATTTAATGGTTCATAGCTATAAATGTTTTCTCTCATGTACTGCTTGTATAACAAAATACATGTTTGCTTCTCTTGTTATCTTCAACTATTTATTTGACTTTGCAATAGTGAAATGTGTATGTTAGTTCATGGCTATAAATAATTTGTCTCATGTGCTTTTATAAATTTTATAATCATGCATACTCAATTATCTCTTCAGCTCAAAACCTTCTTTACATTGGAAAACTTGTACTATTCTCACATGTTTTTCCTATTTGAATAAATTTCTAAGCCTTCCAAATAAGTATATTTGTGTTTTATCAATGCAAGTCCATTTATATGCTTTTAGCTATATATATATATATATATATATAGTTGTGACAGTTGATACTATCAATATTACAAATATTGTTCCCAACATGTACTTTTGAACTTCCTTATAGGGTGATGTTAGATGTTTCAATTAGTGTATTAAACACTCATACATTTGAGAGAGAGATAAAATGGATTTTATCCCCACCTTCTTGGTGCATCCTTAATTTTACAATGTGATAAGAGTTTATCAATCCTTGGTTTATGGTGCTTACCCTTTCTCTTGTGTTGACCCTTATTTGTTGGTCATATGCAGAGATGATTTTAGGGGCGAATTATAGACCATGGGAGAATTTAGAGTGGTAATAAAAAACCTTGGGTGAATCTAGAGGGGTAATAAAAAACCCTAGGTGAATTTAGAGGGGTAATATTAAAAATGTTTTTTGAAATTATAGAAATTATCCCACCATTTATTATTACCACAACGAATAAAAATCAGACATCCAACCCATGAGAGACCACAGAGCAGGAAAATATATATTTTATCCTAGTGAAACATGCCCTAAATTGTGAGTTCTTCCCTATAATTCTCGTAATGGAGGCCATTTGCAATTGGTTTGCCCTAGTTTTTCATTCATGGAGGCTAGTAGCAATTGGTTCACCCTAGTTTTTCATTCATGGAGGCATTAGTAGTTTCGTTCACCCTTGATTTACAAAACATAATGAAATAAATGGTTAGTCAGCCCCAGATTCAAGGTTGTGGCCCTTGTGGGTTGAATTCACCCCCCAAAAAATCAAATTTATCACTTTCATCCATGGAATTGGAATTTCACCAATGGAGGTTTTGTTTTGATCATGTTTTTGACCACTATAGGGAAATGAGCAGTTAGTTAGCTCTATATTCAAGTTTGTGGCCCTTATGGGTTGAATCTGTCCCTAAAAAATTCACATTTATACTTTCATGTGCCAAATCGTCTGTGGAATTTCACTAATGGAGGTTTCAATGGTGTTTTTGACTTCCACATTTTGTGGAAAAAGAGAATTTCAAGGATTTTAGCTCCCAAATTTGTCAAGTGAAGACGTTTTAAATTAAAAAATGGTCCAGGTAGGGAAAAATGTGCAACGATATAGTAAAATGGGGACCATTTTTTCTCTATATAATGTTGGAAATGTCATGACACAACTAATCCTCCAAACCATTTATTTGCATGAAACTTGATTTGTTGAGTGGAAAGCAATTTGATAGTGGAGTGGAAAGCAATTTGATAGTGGAGTGGAAAGTAGCTCAACAATTGTTGAGTGGAAATCTATGAATCTGTTCTAGTTCAAGGTTCCTTTGGGTTTGTAGTATTTACAGGTTAGTTTCTATAGCACATATATCGCAATAGTGGTTTTAGTCTCTATCCCTTTGTGTTTGTATAAGGCCATCCACTCTATTTATTGACATATAGTCCTCTATTTATTTAGCCATATTTTGTGCATATGCCTTTGTTTCTAGTGAGAACACTACATTTGCAAAGGAATCTACTATTGGGTCTTTGTCTACATGGGTTTCTTTGTAATGGCCATTGGATTCCTACCAACTATCTTGACCTTCTTTTGTGTATGTATCACAGTCTACTTCTTTCCCTTGTGAGATCGTGTCTTGTTGAATTGTTATAATTGTTCCTTGACTAGAAAATTACTAAGTGGAGAATGTGGAGGAGGAGGCTTGATATGAATGTTCTCTTACATCTCCCCAGCATGAATCTCCTCACTAACCTTGAAATGCTTGGGAATCATGATTTTGACAAAAATAGAAATTGGACACATAACAATAGCCCTTCACATTTGCATGAAACAACCATATCACTCATTGACTTCAATCTCTTGTCCACCCAACTACATGAAGACACCTCTTTGTCATCCAATTCACTAGATTCCTTGTCTCCCACACAACGCATATCCTTTGACCTTATGCCTTCCCACTTTGGAAACACTACAACCCCC
Source organism: Pseudotsuga menziesii (assembly GCA_001517045.1). Taxonomy (NCBI): domain Eukaryota; kingdom Viridiplantae; phylum Streptophyta; class Pinopsida; order Pinales; family Pinaceae; genus Pseudotsuga; species Pseudotsuga menziesii. Next base: position 663,079 of record LPNX010539407.1, on the reverse strand, counting down.
ACCCCACTCAATGGTCATTCAAGGTACTGCAGGAACATGGAAGTCTTATGTAATTTATTACCTAAAATATGCACTCCAAAATGGATCTGGAAACAAGTCCTTCCCCTTGCTTCTCCTAGCTCCAACTGGTGTTGTTTCCTTTAACATACTTGCACTTACAATACATTTTTCTCTTCAAATACCCATTTCTGAAATGCACCCTCTTGAAGGCCAATCCCTTTCAAACCTTCAAGAATAACTCTACCATATATGATATATTCTCATTGATTAAATGAGCTTTATTGGCCCAAAAAAATTAACTCAGATTGATGAATGTTTATGTGAAGATTTACCTTCCCAATGTACAGTCCCCTTTGGTGGTTTTTCCATGATCCTTATTGGTTACTTTCACCAATTTCCCCCTGTAAAGGACATCCCCGTGTATGCAGGCACGTCACGTAGAAATGTTATTTGGTGTACATTCAACACTTTTGTCATGCTCTCAACCATTTTTCTCCAACAAGGAGATAGCCCTTCTCAAATTTCCTTTCTCCAAATCTTATTGAACCTACGAAATGCAACACCAACACTTGAACATTGGGAAATCCTAATGACAACAACAACATCATCCCTTTCACATGCAGAGAACTGTTCGTTTGAACATTCCACCCACTTGTATGCCACTAATAGCTATGTTTCATTGCACAACAAACACATGTTAAAACACCTTAACATTCCAATCATGTGTTGCTTTTCATAACAATGGAATCAACATGTCTATCAATCCATAGATGATGAACAATTTCCCTTGAAGGTCCTTCTTTCTATTGGTTAATAGGTCGTTGACTGCTAAATTATGGGTTGGAGTAGACCTTGTTAAATAATCACTTGGAAAAGTGATTTCCATTGTCTACAACTCCAACAATCAACCTCCTACCTTACCATCATTTGTTGTTATTGAATTCCTCCACTACAAAGGACCCCCATGGGATGCTACTATTCCCAATTATGTTCCCATCTCTCCCATAACAAGAGGCTCACATAGGAAACTACTACTCCGTATGGCATGGGGTTTAACAATACATAAACAAGGTATGACCCTACAAAATGCAACAATAGATATTGGAAACATTGACAAACAAGGCATTATATTCACTGCAATATAAAGAGTTAAATCTCTTTCAGACCTTCACATGTCTCTAGCTTTCTCGTTTTCTAGATACTCTCGAATGCAAGACAATGCCTCTGTCCAACGTAGGAAACAAGAGGAATCATTTATTTCTTCAAAGTATTTATAAGCATATTTTGCTTAAATCTTCCATTTATATGCTCTAACCATGTACGCTATTTGCTCTAGACAAGTACTTGCCATCAACACACTTTTTTATATTCTTCACACTTATGGTGTTCCCATTATTGTATGTATTTCTTAAATAGCATAAGAAATAGATTGTGTTTGTTTTTAAGAGGTATTATTTACTTATATGTTTCACCATTTATTGGTTCAACTCAACATAGAAAATAACCATTGTATCACATGTTCCTTTGTTAGCATTAAATGAAAATTTTCTTTTATCTACTTTTATGTGTTAGTGTTTACCATTTTGACATGTCCATGTTGTATTATCTATATATGTTTTCTTACTCTAAAAACCTAAATTTTATTCTCAAACAAGTCAACTTGGTATGTACTATATATTCGTTCTTTCTTATAACATGCAAAGTCTATAATGTCTTCATATGCATTTTTTTGCTCTAGTTGTCAAACAGATTTAATTATGGCACTTTTAAGTACATTATCGTATTACTATCTGGATCAAAGATGGATCATCATCATCATTACTTCCGCTATCTCGAGCAAATGGTGCTATCTCTCAATTCTATTCATCATAGGAAGTTATACAGAGCCAACCTTGTTGGATGTAGGCCTAGCCTGCACATAGGTATTCACATATTTAGTACTTATATCTGACCATGGGAGGAACCAATCCTACCACCATGTCAGAAAGGAACAACACTTACATCTAACCATGGGAGGAGCCAATCCTGCCACCATGTTAGAAAGGCACAACAATTACATCTACCCATGGTAGGAACCAGTCCTGCCACCATGTCAAAAAGGCACAACACTTACATCTAACCATGGGAGGAACCAATCCTGCCAGCCTATCAAAAAGGCACAGCACTTACATCTAACCATGGGAGGAACCAATCCTGCCACCGTGTCAGAAAGGAACGACACTTACATCTGACCATGGGAGGAACCAATCCTACCACCTTGTCAGAAAGGAACAAAACTTACATCTGACCATGAGAGGAACCAATCCTACCACCATGTCAAAAAAGCACAACACTTACATCTGACCATGGGAGGAAAAAATCCTACCACCATGTCAGAAAGGCACAGAACTTACATCTAACCATGGGAGGAACAAATATGGCCATCATGTCAGAAAGGCACAGCACTTACATGTGACCATGGGAGGAACCAATTCTGCCACCATGTCAGAAAGGCACAACACTTACATCTGACCATGGGAGGAACCAATCCTACCACCATGTTAGAAAGGAACAACACTTACATCTGACCATGGGAGGAACCAATCCTGCCACCATGTCAGAAAGGCTTCTGGACTCATCACTTCCCCTTGGAAGGAACCTCGATCTGATGAACACCAAGCTTCTCTATGAAGTACTCAAACTTCACTCAGGATAATAGCTTGGTCAACACATCAGCTATTTGATCGTCCGTCACAACATACTAGAGCCACTGCTCCTCTCTACACCATATCCCTAATATAGTGATATTTGATCTCGATGTGCTTCGACTTGTCATGGAACACCAAGTTCTGAGACAACTTTACACAACACTGGTTTTTGCAATATATACAAGTAGCATCCAACTAGAGATCAAACAAATCAGATAGTATCTTTTTTCACCAAACTGCCTCACAACTAGCCGAACAAGCTGCGACAGACTCTGCTTCGGCTGTACTCAGTTCCACGTAGGACTTATTCCTGCTAAACCAATAGATCACACCTGATCCCATACTGAAACAACACCTCAAAGTGCTCTTCCTATCTATGGCACTGCCTTCCCAATCCAAATCGACATAACCCTCCAGGTTAATCTTCTAATTCGCTTCATATTTGAGCCCATAGTCAACTGTACCCTTCAGGTACCTCAAAATATGCTTTGCAACAATCAGGTGAACACATCTTGGATCCATCAGGAACTGGCTCAATGTGTTCACAACAAAGCAAATATCTGGTCTCATGTTCATCAGGTACATCAATGACCCAATCATCTGACAATACATCATACAATCAACTAATTTTGATGAAGCATCACCCAATAGCTTCATGTTCGATGCCATAGGTGTGGTCATGGCCTTGCAGTCCATCATCCTGAACCTTTTCAGGATATCTACTGCACACTTCCCTTATCCCAGGGAGATTCCATCCACATTCTTCCACACCTCCATGCCTAGAAAGTAGTGCATCATACCCAAGTATTTCATCTCGAAATCAACAGCAAGATTCCTCTCCATGTCAGCAATCAACCCATCCCCACCTGTCACAAACAGGTCATCCACATACAGTAGGAGTATCACTGGGTTCCCTTCCTTAACCTTATAGTAAAGGTTGGAATCCGCTTTACTCTTTGTAAATCCCAAGCCAGTCAGGAAGCTATCAATTATGTCGTACCATGTCCTGGGTGCATGTTTCAAACCATACAGGGCCTTCTTCAATTTACACACATGAGTCTCCCTGTAATGTGTCTCAAAACCAAGTGCTTGCTCCACATACACTTCCTCTTCTACTACACCATTCAAGAATTGTGTTTTGACATCTGGTGTATCTTCCATTTCATTACTGCAGCCAGAGCAAGTACTAACCTGATGGAAGTGTATCTGGCTACAGGTGCAAAAGTCTCCTCATAATCTATCCCTTCTTTCTGGGAGAAGCCACATGCCACAAATCTTGCTTTATATTTCTCTATGTTTCCATCTGCAGTATGCTTGATCTTGTAGATCCATTTGGAAGTTACAACAGACTTCCATTCTGGTCTCGAGACTACATCCCAGACATCATTCTTCATGATAGACTCGTACTCCTCGATCATAGCATCCCTCCATTCTTTCTTTTTCATTGCTTCTTCATAGTTGGAAGGTTCTTTATTAATGATGTCACATAGTAGGGATACATAACTAGAGTAGGACCTCATTGTTTTTCTTTCTTTGTGAATTTATTCTGAAGCTCCATATCTCTCTGTAGCTTGGATAGCCTCTCGTACTGATGTAGGTTTCCTCTGGTAAGGATTCTTCTCCTAGGGTGGATCTACAGGTTCCTGAGATTCTTCCATTTCTCGATATTCTTCTGGAGTTGTATCATTCATAGTTGTATCCTGGATCCTGGGTACTTTTGTTTCTTTAATGTCTTCAATGGGTCTCTTTCTAGCTTTGTTGTAAGCCGAGTCTTCGTCAAAATTCACGTCCTTGTTGATTTCGATATTCTTGAATCCTGGGAAATATATTTTGTAAGATTTTGAGCTTTCACTATATCCCACAAATATACCCTTCTTTCCTGAAGGATCTAACTTCGTCCTCTTTTATTTCTGAATGTGTATGTACACTGGACAACCAAACATTCAGAGACGACTGACTTCTGATTTCTTACCAGAGAATACTTTTTCTGGCATCTTGTTCTCAAGTACTCTATTTGGAGTATGATTCTATACATACACATATGTCCTAGCAGCTTCTTCCCATAGATGCATAGGAATATATTGATCATGAAGCATTTCCCTTGCTACTCCCATAATATTTCAATTCTTCCTTTTTGCAACCCCATTATGTTGTGGATTATATGGAGTAGTAAACTCCCTCTTAATCCCTGACTCTCTGCATAATTATTTGAATTCATCTTATGTGAATTCTCCGCCATTTTCTGATCAAAAGGTATTGATGTTCTTCTCTGTGTGGTTCTCTATTAAGGCTTTGAATTCCTTGAATTTACTGAATACTTCATCCTTGATTTTCAATAAGTATATCCATGTCTTCCTAGAAAAATCATCAATGAAAGAAACATAATATACATACCCACTCAATGAACTGGATGACATCGGACCGCATACATCGGAGTGGATGATTTCCAAGATTCATTTTTCCTTGCTCTCACTACTTGGAAATGTCTTCTTGGTGTTCTTTCCCTTTGCACATCCTTTGAAAATTCCTTCATGCATTGCCTGGATTTCTGGAATACCTTCAACGGCTTTTCTTGCAAGTGTTAGTGCCCTATAGTGCACATGTGCAATCCTTCTATGCCAAAGTTCTCTTGGCTCTAATGAGTCATGGACCAAGGCTTGTTCTGGTTGGCCCTTTAATTTGTAGAAGCCTCCCTCTTTCTCTCCAATCACTACTGTATCATCTATAGCATTCCCCTTTGGCCACATAAGGACTTGGCCATCTACAAATGCAACCCTCATACCTTTTGCATCCAATGCAAATATGGAGAGAAGATTATTCTTTAGTCCTAGTACAAACAAGACATCCTTCGTCTTCATATATTTTCCAGAGTCTAGCTCATAGGAGGATTCACCACTTCCTTTTATGGGATACTGGTAGTCATCCCCAATATTTACTTTGTGGGAAGACTCATGTTCAAATAGTTTCACAAAGGATTCTTTGAATCCCATCATATGTTTGGAAGCCCCACTATCTATGAGCCAATCATTGCTTCCATGGGTAACAGTTCGTGTGAGGTCAGAAATCAAAACATACTCTTCATCACTTGAAGAATCTTCACTTTCTTCTTTGACTCTCTCCCTGGGAGGTTCATCATCCTCTCTAGTGTGAGCATGATGTTTTCTTTTGATGATCTTCTTCTTTTGGGATCCACCTCTATTTCTAGGACAATATTTGGCAAAGTGTCCTTTAGGATGATGGTGATCCTTTCTGAATTTCTTGGTGTGTGTTGTGAGAGCTATATCTTCACTTCCCATATTTTCTTCTCGAGCTACTATCTGAGCTTCCTCTTGTGAGCATTCCTCCCACAACCTACTGAAAGTGATTAACTTTATTCTAGCACAAATCCCTTGAATTAAGGAGTCCCATGACCTAGGGAGACCATTCAAGGTGGTCATCACAATTTCTCCACTATATACTTCTTCTTCTACTACTTCAAGTTTCTCTTTCATTTGAGAGACCCTTGTAAAGTATGACTGTATGGTCTTTGCATTCTAGATCTTTACATTCTTCAACTAGTGTTTCAAATTCATCTTCTAATTTATGTTCTTCCCTTTAAATAGCTTGGTCAAGAAATCAAACATCTCTTTAGGTGTCTTTAGGGAAGACACATGTGGTATAAGGTGATCCTTGATAGAATCAACAATAATCCTCTTGGCCTTGACCAAGTTATTCTTGTGTAAGGCTTTAGCCTCATCTCCCTTTGGAACTCGAACTTCTCCACTTATGTAGGTGTCCAATTCATTTTCTTCAAGAACCAGTGAAATCCTATACTTATATGCTCAGAATTTTTCACCTCCTTCAAGATTTTCATCAAGATTGGTGTGATGAGACGTATTAAATGAGAACCTCAAATGGAAATACAAAATATTTAGATCTTACCAATTTGAGATTCCTGAACTGGATTTGGAGCTGATCTTCTACAGTTCTGGTTTTCTAGTTCAGGGCCAATATAGGGTTTGACTTTCTCGGAGTTACACCAACCAAAAAATTTGATATTGGTCTCTAAACTTTGATTTTGAGTAGGAGAGCAATCCTATGCTGGGATCACTCAAAAATTCCACTTCTGTGAAAATCCCTAATTTCCTACTATAGTGGTAGGTCAAAAATTGAAAAATGCTTAGAATCAAATTCTGCTTCAACATAAAGATGTGCCCTTCAATGGAGAGTCAACCTAGCCTCCTTTTGCTAATGATATGTGGAGAGAGACCTAAAAAATAAGAAGCCCTACCTTTTGCAGCTGCACAATGTCTTCTTCTTAGGTTAGCTCTGAGACCAATATTAGAATTTTATCATTTAATCAATATGATCTAGGATCTTATCTCGAAGAATAACATGCACAACAATAATCACAAGAGACAAGAGACACAAAGAGTTTTCCACGGGGAAACCATAAAGGAGAAAACCCCGTGACTTCCTTAGAGATAGAATGAGCACCAATAGAAAAAGTAAAACCCAAAAACACAAAGATGATATCCAACATATGTTCTCTCTCTCACTTTTGCAAGCTCCTCTTCTCTCACTCATGCACTATAGTTGAGTGAGGGTTTGTTTCAAAAAGAGATTCTCACTCTCTATTTATACTTTTTTTCCACTTGACTTTTACTCTTACATGGACGACCTCACTAGGAGAGTCTAATAACCTTAATACCACTCAACTATGAGGACTATAGCCCCGACTTACAATTGCGGGTTAACCTCAATGAATTTACATGACTTTATTATATTAATGACTCTCCTGATTGGAGGAACAAACATCTTCGTCGGGGTACAATGAAATACAATATAAAATATACAAGTGAATACATTCCGAAGTTACAAATACATCAACACATATTTGGATAAACTACTAAGTCTAGTATGACCAATAAGAGAATGTAAAGAAATAGAATAAATGGAAAGTTTCTCAAGCTAAAAACATATAATTGCAAAAATATATCATTGCTAGCTTTCCAAGTCTAAACCCGTGATAATCAAAATAGAAAACCTAAAGTGGAAAATAATTTAGGTTTAGCATTAAAACTCAGATAGAAAAGGTGCATTTTATGGTTTATTGAGGTTGTCCTGAATATGGAATTCCTAAGAAAATTAAAACCAGTAGCATACCCATCAGTTCGAACAACAGTTTGAAGAAATTCCTTGGTTAATCACACCAACAAAATGTGGATTATTGGCAACAATTTTCATCAACAATAGTTTATGGAATCCCTTGGAGTGAACATAGAAACATTCTATGGCACCCTTGCTCTTCCACACAAATTGTACCCCAATCACAAATATTGTATGGACTTGTTTGGCTTTGTTGGATGAAATTTCCAGTGGTTGTGATTAGCAGCATGCACCTAACACACTAGCATATTTGAAACCCTAGTCTCCATAGCATACTTTGGTATATTTCAGCCTTTTCAAAAGACCAATATGAAGTGATTCACAATTGTATATGTGAACATTATTTGTGCCTGGAATAGTTGTATAAATAAATGGCAACCAAACAAGGCCCTATTTCAAGGTCAAACAGTCCACATACTCCATGAAGCATCATCACTATGGAATCATCAATGATCATCTAGGATGTAGCGCTTAGGATATTTATGTCAATTTTTGGAGCACTTCTTGTGTGTCACTCTACTTAATGGAATGCACTATTTCTAGAATTGTTGTTTGCTTGATTTGGAAACATTATGTCTCATCCTTGGGTGCTTTTCTCTTGGAGGTTTCTCTTATTATTGAGTGAGGATTATACCACCGATAATTGAATGCTTTCCTTGGACTAATTTTTGCATGCATTTCAGGTTTGATCAACTTGCCTTACATGGAAACCCTATATGATTAGGATTTTATGTCAGAAAAATAGATCAGATATTAATTATAAGGGATGAAACAAGAATAATATACCATCATTGCCATTATTCACTCTCCTTCAGCATATAAACTTTATTTTCTTATTCTTATCCAAGTGTCTGAGTCTGTAATAGCATCTTGTTAGTTTCTAAATTTAGCAAGGCCTTGAGTAGTGATTATGTTGTAATTCCCCTCTAGGTCCTTGGAAAAAGCTTGCCTTGATTTTTACCAGAATTATCCGCTAGTATCTCCTATTAATGAAATCAAGTTTGTTTAATTTGTGAATTTTTTTTTTCTATTGAGACTTCCATATTGGAATTTAACCTTGTTGGGGGTTATATTAGCCGATTGCTTTCATTGGCCTGGAAAGCCACCATTGACATGAAGGGACTTTTTAATTTTTGAAACAGTTGCAAGTAAACTTCTAGCACATTTGGATACTTCATACTAGAGTAGAGCTCCACTAAATTTATTTTCCACTAAATGTATGTTCAGTGTGGAAAAACTACACTGCGAAAAATTGTTATGTCAAGGTATAACCTTAATGCAAGTTGAATGGAGATGAAAGTTACTACAAAAGTAGAACCTCACAATCGGGCCATTGTCAGGAAGCGCTTCAGTACTTGATAGAAAAAATATTGATTACGCACGGGACAATATATTCTTTGTATCATGATACTTGCTTACTTGTCCCAACTGCATCAACTTCCTTATTTATGTTTTCACATCAGTTTTACTGACTGGAAATTCCAAATGTGCTTTAATAACTGGACCTTCAAATAGGACCAGTATGTTTCCTTTGGTGGAAAGAGAGATGTGGTAGATTTTACAGAATTGGAGTCATTTAGAATTTAGAACTACGGATAGTTCATGTTAGCAACAATTGCTAATTATCAACCATTTAGGGGTTTGAACGGCTCTAATATGAGTTCTTGTGTTTTCTCTATGAGCATTGATTGTGAGAGAGGACCTTGTGAATGAATGTATGCCAAAGTGATTGGACATCAAATCCAAAACCCAAATAACTGTAATGTAATCATGACTAGCAGTACCCAAAGCTTGTAGTTTACTAATGATAGCCTTGAAAAGGGATGCATATAACTTAAAGAAAAGTGATGCATTTCTCTTAAATTCCAGGTTTAATAATATAGTTGTTTCTATTGTTTTCATTTGATTAGAAATGAGATGTGCCAAACATCAAGTTGACATTTGTGTTACAGTTATGGATAAGTACCAAATTTCAAACCAGACTAACATTAGTTGACTATTGAGCATTATCTTACTTTCATATCCATGTTGGATTGTTGAGCCTTCAGCAAGTACTTATGGGTCTAAGCTATGTGCTTTTGTGAAATATATTTTTAGTAGTTATGAGGAATAATATTAAAATCAAGTAAGGCACTGTTATAGATGGTTTTAGTTTTCTTTTTCAAGCCATAAATGGATAAATGGGCACTATCCTTTACCATATTTGGATTTTCTTTTTGAAGTATATGTATGCTATTATTGATGAATGAAGGTGCCTTCTTGGAGATTTATGCCAGCTGTTGGAGCACTTCTTGTGTGTCACTCTGCCCAATGGAATGCATTATTTTGAAATTTCTAGGAATGTTGTTTGCTTGATTTGGAAACATGTTGTCTCATCCTTGGGTGCTTTTCTCTTAGAGGTTTCTTTCATGATTGAGTGAGTTATATTCAATGAGACCTTTGTATTCATATGTACACATAACTTGGGAGCAAGAAACCTTGTTGAATTTCACTTCACATTTCTAATGATGAGCATTTATTTGAGTTGAGATGCTTTCATGTAGCTCAAACTGTATAAGTTCACCTTTCCATGACATTTTGTCAATCATAGGTCTACTAGATTTCCCGAGGGTTACCTTTTGTATAGTTGCCCCTATAATCACTATTTTATGCAGAAAAATAATAGATCAAGCAGTACATTAGTTGACTATTGAGCATTATCTTACTTTCATATCCATGCTGGATTGTTGAGCCTTCAGCGAGTACTTATGGGTCTAAGCTATGTGCTTTTGTGAAATATATTTTTAGTAGTTATGAGGAATAATATTAAAATCAAGGCACTGTTATAGATGGTTTTAGTTTTCTTTTCAAGCCATAAATGGATAAATGGGCACTATCCTTTACCAGATTTGGATCTGCTTTTTGAAGTCTATGTATGCTATTGTTGATGAATGAAGGTGCCTTCTTGGAGATTTATGCTAGCTGTTGGAGCACTTCTTGTGTGTCACTCTGCCCAATGGAATGCACTATTTTGAAATTTCCAGGAATGTTGTTTGCTTGATTTGGAAACATGTTGTCTCATCCTTGGGTGCTTTTCTCTTAGAGGTTTCTTTCATGATTGAGTGAGGTATATTCAATGAGACCTTTGTATGCATATGTACACATAACTTGGGAGCAAGAAACCTTGTTGACCAGTATTCAAATTTCACTTCGCATTTCTAATGATGAGCATTTATTTGAGTTGAGATGCTTTCATGTAGCTCAAACTGTATAAGTTCACCTTTCCACAACATTTTGTCAATCATAGGTCTACTAGATTTCCCGAGGGTTACCTTTTGTATAGTTGCCCCTATAATCACTATTTTTTGCAGAAAAATAATAGATCAAGCAGAAGAGTTCGTCTTAACTCATAGATTCTTGTGATGCATATTTGAGAAAATGGCAGGCATAGGTATCCAATCAATGTACTTATCACATTTTGTAGCATAGTTTCTCATTCATTGAGTAAATATTGAATGCAATGTCTTTAGTCGTAGATTCTTCTTATGGATATTTGAGATAATGACTAGTACATGAAACCAATAAATGTACTTATGAAATTTTTGTACCATTGACTCATTTATTAATTAAATGCATGTCCTTAATAGCATTGGCCAAGGATGATAACAACCTTTTTCCCGTTATTTTGAAACATTTGTGATTTGAGAAGTGATGACTATAATTGTCTGAGGAGAAAAGGCAGGGGTTTAAGGTTCAATTATGTTTTCGTGTTATTTGAGAACATAGACCATCTAGCATTTAACATCAATATGTTTAAGGTTGAATTTAATTGCAATTATATCTTAACATGTGATTGAAAATGGCATATTCTTTTGTTATCCTCTTTATCTTTTAATTATTATTTTTGCAATTAATCAAAGGCATTATTCATATGGGTTTTTTTTAATTTCATTGTTATGCATTATATTTTGTGTTATCAAGATGTTGAGATATCATTATAGCATCCTACTTCATTATGAATTACTCCAAAAGTATATTGTTGTGCTCATGGGTATTTACTAAAAATAGTGGGAGTAGAGTGTTTTTACTTGCATGGTTTTATGCTACCATTCATCTCCTCTTTGCTTGTTCCCTTTTCTCTCTATATATTTATATAGTATTTTATAGTAGCCTTTTTTCTAGTGGCACATTATCCATTTTGGATCTCCTTGTACATTGATGATAAAGATATATGGAACACACATGGTGATATATCGTGAGAGAGAAAATATTAAATTCCGTGGTCTTGTTGGTCCTGTAGGTAAAATGGGTTGTCCCCCCACTTTTATGGTACACCTTGGTCTTGTGGGTATGGGGGTTTCCTTACCACCTTGTTGTCACCTTTAGTTGACTTATGGTACTTTTTGTACTAGCACCCTTATTTTTTGTGGTACCATGACCTCTTTAATATGATGACCTAACCTTATTGTTTTTATTGTTTTTATTGTTTTTATTTATGTGACCATTTTGACCTTTGGTACCGGCCTATACTAAGTCGGCCTATTTTTTTATTGGTAACCATCCTAAAAGTTGGGATTGAAGAAAGACCCTTAGAAGTCCTTTCAATTTATAAAAACAAGTCTTATCCTTCATTATGGATCCATCCAAGAAGATGCATCTCAGCTCTGATATTTATGTTTGGATTCAAGAAGTATGTTCATTAGAGGAAAGTTCAACTCAAAATGGGCCTCCTAAAAAAATTAATAAAATAATATTTATTAATTTTGGAGGAAGAAAAGAAAAAAAACTACTTTTTGTTTGTATTTTCGACATATCTCCATGTGTTTTCACTCAAATTTCGATCAGGAGAGATCCTTGGATGAAGAATTAAATTCCGTATCCAACGAGTACCCACTCGGCATACTTTTGACGGGTCCCGCTACCTCAAAAACAAGAAATACCTGAAAAAATGTGATGATGATGTCATCGTCATGTTTTTTCAGGTATTTCTTGTTTTTGGGATAGCAGGACCCATAAAAAGTATGCCAAGTGGGTACTTGTTGAATTCATAATTTAATTCTGCATCCAATGAGCTCTCCCAATCTAAATTTGAGTAAAAACATGGGGAGATATGTCAAAAATACAAACAAAAAAAGTAGTTTTTTCTATGATACCTATCCCCAAATTTATATTAAAAAAGTGTTTAAGACCTATATGGTATTTCAAATTTAAATAAATTTCATTGGCTAACACATGATGACATGGAATTTGAATTAGAGCTAAAAGGCCCATTTTAAGTTGAAATTTCCTCTAATGTCTAGGGTTCCACTGCTTCATTCCTGGGTTACCAAATCTGAGTTTAAGGGTTGATTTGTGCTCCCTTCTCTGTTGAATCACGAGTTGTGTTGAGTTGTGACCTTATGCATATGACCCATGGATTGTGTATTCTCTCTCTTGCTGAATCGTGACCTTATGCATCTGACTCGTGGAATGTGTGGTGTCTCTCATGTTGTTGTGCTGGACCTTGACTTTATGAAGCTGACACGTGAATGTATTAGGTTGATCCAAGACCATTTTGCTGCTAAAAATATAGGTCGTGTTCATTTAAGTGGGCTACTCTTGGAATATTAGCTTTGGAATCATCCCTTTGGGGATGCTAAACCTTATTTGTGACTTTGTAAGGTCTATCATAATGGATTGTGACTATGTATGGTCTCTCCTAGTTGGGCCATGGATTGTGATGACCTCCTTCATCCTAAGAGTGGACCGTGGTAACCTCTCCTAGCTAGGTCATGGCTAATTTGACCTTATCTTTCTGGACATGGCTTGTTTGGTGTTAATTATGATAGAGGGAGTTGTGACCTTTAAAGGTTGATTAGTTGTGCTTTGGAATAAATATTACTGCTACTATCGTACTAGAGTCTTCACACATGGTGACTGAGATGTCTTTCTTACTACTGTATGTATCTAACCTCAACCTACAACACTATAACCTACTCTTTGTCAAGGTATGTCATATGTTCCTTTGGTGACTTTTCCTTTCAGTGAGAATATTTGAACCTAAAAATATTTGAGCATAATGCTGATCCAAACGGTTCTAGACTGGCTTTATTATTGTTCTTTGTTAACTGATTATTAAATTTACTAGTATTGCTATTACTTTATTTCTTGTACATTGCTATCGTTATTTTCATTGGTTATAATATTGTTATTGTTTATTTTTTATACATGGTCATTGATAAATGATCTCAATGACCAAATTTAACACAATGACAATTGGAGTGTTAAAGTTGAAAGTGGTGAAATTATGTTTTGAATTTATTAGAGCAGTATTGTTCTAGATCTAGTTATGTTTTAGGCATTAAAGTATAAAATTTTAGTTAGTTTAAGATGCAAAAAATGGTTAAATTCGAGCTGTAAATTTCTATAAGCCAATATTCTCGCATGAATAGGTTATACATATTACGTGATGACTTAGATGGGTTAGATGTTGTGCTATGTTCTTGACAAGAATCTGCAATGTTGTTCAACCCGACTTTCTTAATTAGCAGACTAATTAGAGTTTCAAGGAGAGAACAAAACAAAAGAGTGAAGCAAGTTTAAGATGCAAAAAATGGTTAAATATAAGAAGCGAAGATCGAGCATAATGTATAATTCTATTAGTTTACCAGTTTTTCAAGATTCGGGTTCCCACATGTCTGTTGGACCATTAAGGGACGAGATAACAAGTGGAGTCCCCACTTGCCCTGAATCTAGTCAATGCAGTTGTGTTTAACTGAAACCTTCCAGTTGTGACTCGTTAGTCTACATGTTCTATTGTTGATGATGTGATTCATGTTATTTGGCTAATGTTGTCATTCCTCTATTTTTACAATATTGTATAAATTAGTGAAAGATTCGCCAATTTTTTACAATTTTTTTATAAGGAAGTGAAATATTCACCAAGATTTTATAATATCTTATAAATTAGTCAAAGAATCGCCAATATTTTACAACAGTATATAATAAAATGAAAGATTCTCCAGGATTTTGCAACATTATGTAATAAAAAGAAAGATTTGCCAAATATTTTATATATACATATTATCTTATTGATAAAATCGCCTTCAAATTTTCATATATATCGGAGAGATTCGCCCATTTTTTATACATATAAATTTAGGGGGGTTCTTAAAATAATCCATGGTCATATGTGCTAACACCCACCTTAATGTAGTATAGAGAAGGGAGGATATATTGAATATTTTATAGGAATAACCATTGGATGGTGGAGAATGGATGGAGATGGAGCTCCGAATAATTTGCAGCTTTCTGTTCAGATTATTGTTACAGCTTCCTGTTCAGCTTGTTGTTACAGTTTTTTGCCTTTTTTTCTTTTTGGTGGGTTATTTCACTATTGTAAGAGGAGTAGGGTTACCTCCAAGAGAAGAAAAAGTTGTTATACGTACATAGTTACCTTTTTGTAGACAAGGAAGAACCCAAAGTAGTCGTAGGGGACAATTTTATGTAAAAGGGACAAGAACTTGAAGCAGAGTTGGCTCCGCAAAACAAGAGCTTGCGGAGAGGAGTTTAGAGGTTTAGGTTCAGCTTGAGGAAAGGAAATGGGGTTGGATTAGCTCACAATGATTCAAAAATGAGTTTAGGTAGAATAAATTAGAGAACGGATGATTTTAGGCCAGAACCTTCACACACAGCCATAACGAGGCAGAGGTAGTCCTGCCTCGATGGCAGTCTTTACCTTCAGCCAGGATGAGAAAAGCATGAGGGAAGAACTGAGGAAAAGAAGATAACAAGAAAGGATTGGAAGCTAACAGGGATAATGAGGAAGGGATGAGTAAGGTAGGAAAGAATGGGATGATGATAAAGGCACGAGGTTGAGGCAGTTGCTTGCGATTGAATGCTTTTGGTTGGGATAGCTTATTGTTGGGATGGTTCGCTGTTGATTCATTGTTTGTTGGGATTGAGATGCATCCTTTTGGGATTTCTTGGGATTAATTTCCCTTTGTTGGGATGAACTATAAAGAAAGAAGATGGAGTGGTCCGGTGCTAATTGGAATATTTATATGTTATATCAGAAGTATTTTTTATACAATCTGAGAGGGTCTCCAGTGAGTTTCGCTTCCGAGCATACAACAATAAACCCATCCAAGCACAAGACCAAAAACAAGAGTGAAATGGCATTCTACTGTAGAGATTAGCAGAAAAGAAAATGAATAAACTATTCAGGCAAACATCCAGCAATGTTGTGCAGAAAAGATCCACAAGAACTTCAACAAAAAAAGAAAGGCCAGCATCCTGAAGCAAATAAGACACTTCCTATGATTCACACAGCAGTAAGGAATCCTCTACGGATGGTGATAACAGTGATAGCTTAGATAGAATTGAAACAGACTCTTCTCGATGAAAGAGAATAAAGAAAAATCAATGAGAAGAATGGGGAACTTCCTAAGAGAACCTCCAACATTCAATGGTGAGGTTAAAACAGGTGAAGAAGCAGAATCTTAAATGATGGGCATGAGCAAATAATTTCAGATCTACAGCTTCTCTAGTAATTTGAAAGTGCAGGTAGCTCTCTACCTGTTGACAGGACAAGCTTCTATATGGTGGAAAGATTTAATGTTTGTAAAGCGAATCAATGAGAAAAAATCATATTGAGAGAGCTCAAGAAGTATTGATAGTAGAAGTACCTCTATGAGAGAGACTTTGACAGGAAGGCCAAGGATTTCTAGTAACTCAAGATGGGACAATTAACCATAGATGAGCTGATCCAAAAATTCAACAAATTTCTAAATTTTCTACTCTATGTGCCATACATCAGAGAAGAGAAAGCCAAGATTCAACATTTCCTCAGTTGTCTCCTTCAATCCTACATAGATAGAATTTCATTCGATGGGCCAAAAACTATGGATGAGACTCTATAAAAGGCATGAATATGCTATGATAAATCCAAGTAGTCCACTCTTTAAGAAAACCAAATATTTCCAGAGTTTCACTCCTAACAAGGCCACCTACAAAAAAACCACCAAGCTAGAGCAAAAGTAAGCTAATTGGGAACACTCGTAAGATGCCTATGGAGATAAATAAAGGAGGTATGCAGCGTTGCAGCTGCCAAGGACCACACAAGTAGAGGGACTGTCCTCATTGTGAAAATTGGAATAAAACCATCCACAATCTTCAAGAAGTAACAACGGTAGAAGATGTAGCCAGAGGCCCTCGAATCCACGCAGTCTTGGACAATCAACAAGCAGACCAACAAGAAGCAGTGGTGTGGAAATTGAAGGTAAACTACTCGCCATACCAATTTTTGTATTGATTGACGCAGGCTCCACACTAATCTATATATCCTGTGGAATAGCTTACTGTTGTGGATTGAAGGGAACCAAACACAATAAGCCTTGGTTGGTATAGTTAGCCACAAAGACAAGGAGGAAAGTGTAAAAAATTCTTTATAACTGTCGAATACAGATAAATGGGTTTGAAACTACAAAAAAGTTGAACCTTTTACACTGGGGTTCTATGATGTTTTTATTGGGATGGACTAGTTGGAAGAACACCAGGTAGTCCTTTATTGCTACAACAAATCCTTCATGTGCATAGATGACAAAGGAAATAACCAGAAGGTTAAGGGCATCCTCAAAATAGTGCTCATCAGACAGTTGTCCATGCCGCAAGCAAAGAAGTGCACCATAAGAGGATTTCAATTGTATTCTGTGGATGTTTTGGATCATTCAGTAGAATCCAAACTGAAAATTGAAGACTACCCCAACTTGCATGAGTTCAGGTACATGTTTCATTATTAGGTACCAGGTCTACCTACATGATGAAACATACACTTAACCATTGATTTGGTACCTGGAGCAACCCCGGTATCCAAAGCATCGTACTGAATGAGTACATGAGAGTTGATAAAATTGCAAATGCAACTACAAGAGATATTAGATAAAGGGTACATACGGCCAAGTGTTTCACACTGGGGAGCACTAGTGTTGTTCGTTGAAAATACATATGGAATGTTGAGACTATGTATAGACTGCCGACAGCTTAATGTAAGGATTAAAAAGAAGTATCCACTGCCAAGGATTGATGGCTTATTCAACTAGCTCAAGGGAGCTAGGGTGTTTTCAAAGGTTGATTTGAGATCTAGGTATCATCAAGTATGAATCAAATATGTGGACATACATAAAATAGCCTTTCAAACTCGGTATGAAAATTATGATTTTGTGGTGGTACCCTTCGGACTCACGAATGCCCCAGTAACCAGAGTAAACATAGAATGGATTGAGAGATTGAATTATACTACCATCCTAGGGATGCACATCCACTACCAATGATATATAGAAATTCACAACAGACAAATGAAATACTCATACGACCAGGGAAGTAATAAAAAGAACTACAATCAAAGTAGGGCCCACACCTAGCACTGCCACTAAGAGAGATACATGGAAAAAATTTCAAAATGTAGATTAAGTCTTCCAAATTCCTCGTCGGTCCCTCGAATAGAATTTGGACATATGTTTCGTTGATTTGTCGAATGACAGTTGGACAGGTGTTTTGTTAACTGGGTTTTAATGCAGGCTTATTTCATAACCTTTGTTTTTTCCTTGAAGGTCTTTCATGTGTTGAAAGGATGGCTAATCAATTTGATAGTATGGTTTATCGATATTTCATTAGTTGGAACATTGAAAGCATGTTGACATTTAAAGGTTTCACAGTCCGAAAATAACATAGTTGGATTTTCATCCCCATCTCATATCAATTTGTTTTGATGGGCGACTGATGCAATTCTATGATTGAGAAAAGAGTTAGTCTAGAGGTTGAGAAAAGAGGTTTGCGCAAATCATGTCAACTTTTGTAGATCGTGTATTTGCTAATGAAAATGAAAATTGCGAGTGAGTTGATAGAACACAATTTTAAGTGCAATGATGTTTAGGGAAACCTTGAAGAAGGGTATGTATGATATTTGGGCAGCAAAGGACGAGTACATATTGTCCTCTTGTTTAGGTGGGTGAATAGAAATTTACTATGGAGATTCATGGATGCCTAATTATGAAAACCATTTTTTGAACAAAGTTATGAAGAAGAATGACAAGATTAATATTATGATATGTCATCATTACGCGAACCATGTTTGGAATGAAGTTATGAAGAGGGATGCATTTGCAGTCAAAACAACGTAGCAAAATGTGAATATGCCTAAGCTAAGTCTTTAGTGAGTGAATAAATATTTAAAAGGTACAATTGTTTCAATGATAAAGTGTCTTCAGGACAAGACATATACTCCAAATAAAGCCAAGAAAGACCCAACAAATATTGCAACAAAAATTGAAGAGATTCATCGAACTATATTAGTAATATATGTTCCAACAACTATGGAGGTTGCAAAGAAGAATGTATAAAGTTTCCTCCTGGTACTGCCTTGATATATGTTATTACCTGGAATCTATTACTAATGCATTTTGTAATTCCCATTCCGCCTGCCACTTCTATTTTATTTGTTTTTAGCCTTCCCTTGTTTAAATATAAATGTTTAAACTATGTTTCTCCCTTTTATTGTCTTGGTTAAAGTGTTCATCTTGCCTCTTGGTTGTTGTACCTATTCCTTTACCTATGTAAACCTAGCCTAGATCTCTTCCTATCTCTCTCTCTCTCTCAGGTGTGTACAGACCCTTGGGTAAGGGTCTCTTTTGCCTCATTTGTTAATTTTACTAAGAGGCATAGACTGTTGTGAAAACTTAATTTCTAAATATAAGGAAGGTCCCAATTCACCAAGTAATTTATCATATTTGTATTTGTAAGTCACAAAGTTGAAAGAGATGAAACTTACCATTTACTTTATCATATCTACACTTCTCTACTGTACTTTTATGGTTCCAGTACTATTCTTGTGAAACAATTTTTTTATCTACTTAAAATCCTTTTTTCACATATAACCTTAGAATAAAAAACAAAACCATATCTAATTGTCAAAAAAAATGAACTTATGGTTGCTTTAAAACAAGTCTAGATGTTCTCAATCATGATTCAAAGAAATGTTTGTTTGGTCTTACCGACATTTACCAAAAGTAGAAGGTTCATCATAGAGTCATCATTACACATTTAAGTTTATGTCCAAGGGGTGGAATGAAAGGATTCTCTTGGAAACTTATTACAAGTTGGAAGTCATACTCTATTAACTCTCACACGTGAACCATGGTAAGGAACTTATTTCAATTTGCAACTCTCATTAAACTGTTCATGTTTTTGTTGTGGCATCATTTAATAGACCTTGGATTTTGTAGACAAAAGAACAATTGGAATTTCCATAAAATACCTCACACTCAAAATTCAAACATGCAAGCCTTGATTTCTTTTAATTCATGCAGGTCGATATTTACATTGTCACTCATTGCCCCTTGTTCTTTCATGCTCTGTACAAATATTACATATAAATCTTACCATGTTATGTTTTATTTCATGTTCTCTACATATTTTCACAAATGAACAAATAGATTCAATTCTAATTTTATTTTGATAAGCAACTAATTAACTCTGTGTTTATTGAAGTGTCAAAGATGACTATATCTTAGACCTATAGTTTATCCCCTTCAAAGTAATTAGCTTCATTCATTGAAGAGGCTATTAACCAAAGACAAGAAGGTCATTACACAATCCATATGATGGTAGAACTTGAATTATATGGTAGGATTTCATCTATATAATTGATTAAATCCTTGCATTTCTCTTATTTTTTTCTTCTATGGTTTAGGTTTTATAGCCATTTTGAACAATAACTATTAGCTAAGGGAACTTGGGTTCAAGGGTATTATGGTGAAATAGTTTCTGATCTAAAATTTTCTGGTGAAGGGCATTGTGGTGTTTGAATATTACATAAATATCACAGGAAATATCATGAGTATCATGGTCCAGTTCCTTTAAAACCTTCCTACCAGCAGCAACAAATTCACAGACAACTGTGATATTCATACCTTCAACTACCTTGTTCAAGATGGCTTCGATATGTATTTGTTCGGATTTATTTCTATTGATTTGTAGTGTTTTTTGTAAGGAAATTAGGGGTAAATTTATGATGTGTAATTCTTCCCATTTAGTTAATAGTGTTTGTTTGGATAATCATATTGAATTGGCAACATCAACTTTGTAAAAATACAAGGCCCAACCCGGACATAAAAATAGTGTTTGTTGATAACACTTGCACGACGTCCGAATGGATCTCGTGCACAAATTGGTGCTCATGGGTTGCTTTGAGCAACAAATGGATTTTTTAATATTTCTTGATGAGGTCTTGGCCCCTCTCATTTCATTCTTGTAATAAACCTGAACTTAATTACAAATACAATTCACGACTATATTGCATAAATTGTTTGTTGTTTCTCCATGTATTACATTAAATTGTGTTGTTTGCTTTAGTGAATTCATTGTTTCTCACTTATAATAGATTCTTTTGTTAGACTGATTCCCGGTTTAGAGAATGAATTTGATTTCTTAGATCCCAAAAAGCAGTTTTTGTATTATTGGTTGTGGTGATGACAAAACTATAAACGTTTGACGTATGAAACTCTATATTTCGATAGTGTTGCAGAGTTTCAAAATTTCAGGTTGATATAGGTGATTGTGCAACATGTATGGGATGTTGTTACGGGTTTAAGGCAGTATACTTTTAAATTTCATGAAGCATGTGTCTATTATTTATGCCCCTATTACAAATAAAACATTCAGGTATAGTTCTTTGTTGTGATTTGGATTTTTGTTATATAGTTAGAATAATGATTTTCTCAAGAAGACACTTATTCTCTGGATATAATGATTCCCCATGCTAAAGTTTTGTTTCTCTTTTCATGTATCAGTTTATTTTCTCGACAACTGTTGATGAAAAGATAAAGTCTTAGTTATATGATTTGATGGGTTCAAGGGTTGATTATGATGCTCCTAGTCGTTAGTGCACTATAATGGCTTATGGTGCTGATGGGACAAGGTTCATTCACTATGTTGTTTTAGTTGTTGCTTTGCACCATGCATTGCCTCTTCTCAGTTATTGGAAAACTATTTTCAGCTAAAGGTAATTCTTTTTTTATTTTTTTCATTACTTATGTAAATATATTTTTGAGTAGGAAAGCCAATTGAATTTTCAATTTCCATGTTGTATCATGATCATACCTTCAAGATATTATGTATGCCTCTTCTAATTCTGTTTCCACCACTTAAGAGCTATGAAACATTATGAACTTACTCCTTAAAACATTTCAAATTTTAAGTTATTGTATAATATGAAATATTTTCAAATTTGTCACATGAATATGTAGCTTATATCGATTTACATTTACTCTCCCCAGCCTATACTTGTATTCCTTTAAACCCTGTTAAACTTGTCATAAGCTCTAAAAAAATGTTTGGAAATATATCTACAAAGATTATATGGAGTTTTAATTCAATTGACTCTAAATATCGTGATAAACTTGTATTTTCATTTCATGCTTGTTTACCTATCAAATTAAACATTTTATTCTTCTACAAATGCACTTATTTTCTTGTTCTCGGAAATTAGTATACTTATATTTTTTTCAAACTTTTCATTTGTATTCTAACAATTTCAATATGTGTGTTTTTAGCATGTACAGGTTTGTTATTGCTCCACATATTTTTGAATCGTTTCTATTGATAAAGATCAAATTGCTACATAGTTGATGAATAATCAACCCCTTTCAGGCATTTCATGATATTTTCCTAATTCATTGTTTCTTCCATATGGAATTATCATAGTCTTAATAAAGAAGTCCTATCTGAATTAGAAAAACTATCTTTCCTATCTGCCCTTGAGACTGAACATTGACATCAATGAACATTTGCATATTTCTTATGCATTATCAGTTTCAACTTGCATGAGAAATTTATTTGTCAAAATTGTTTTATTTGATCATTGTGTGTGTGTTTTTTTGCTTCTTCTCCAATCAACTATGCACAACTATGTACATGTCGAATGCAACATTTTTTCACAACAAAGGATTCAAAGGAAACTTGGGGATTTGTAAAAGGGAAAGGGTTGTTTCCATTTCACAACACAAGGATAGAACATTAATGTATTTGAACTCTCAATGCTAGCCTAAAATTCTTGCAAGACCATATTTTTCTATTATTTCTCAAATAGGATTATTATTGCTCATTTTGTATCAAATATGTTTTTCCTTATTTTAGTTTTTGCATCATCAGTTGTAACAACACACTTTAGTCTTGTTTTTTTTTTTTTGCTACTACCATGCCATGCCAAACTATATGACAAACTGCAATATCATGTTTTTGTAAAACAAATTCTAATAGCTCTCTTATGAAAATAAATAAGACATGTCCTCTATATGCTATAATATCTCTTTGGTGCTATATAAATTTGTTATATATTGTGATTTTTAGTATTATCTATTTTTTGAGAAATTGTGTTTCCTTGTTTTGCAATGTATTGTTGTTTGAATGAAATATATATATTTTTTATAACATTATATAAAAAAAATTCTTATTAGCTTAACCGTGCTTTTCACTTTCCATATGTTTATCCTCTCAACGTTCCTTTGCACCTCCTGGTGCAAATGCTAGTTCATATTGGTATAAATATACTTAGTATTTTTTGTCTACTGATTTGGAAACAAATAATGATTCATTTTTATTGTTATAGTATGTTCTACATCTATCTATCCTAGATATCTTTAGAAACAACATCAAACAAGTTATGTGTATACATTTTTGTTGAAACATGTGATTTGGTTGCATAATTTGTAGATGGTTATAGCCTAAAAAAATCCATAAATAAGATATAAAGTATTGGAGGAGAGAAATTCCTCGATTAATGTTTGAAATGAAAAAGTATATACCTCTAGTATTTTTCAATGCACAAGAACACTACTCCATACACCAAGTTGAGGAGATTGAAATGTGTGGACTTTACACACAAGGTTAATGTGGACGGTGAACATACACTTTAAATCATTAAAGGATTTGGTTAGACAAAGAGCATGTCCAGAGGGATATATGTTATATCAATCCATGGTGTATATTAGTCATCATCTTCCTAAATTAGTGACAAATATGCAGGTGGATTCCATTTGCAATGTGAACTCCATCAAGAAATCTGAAGGGGAGTACCTATTAGGGAAAGTTAGAATGAGGATAGTGAAAGGTAATTAGATGGTGAATATTTATAATAAATTTAACTTTTCATTTTTATGTATATCATGCTTATTTATTTTTTATTATTCCATCAATTACTAAGATTTACCATGGTAACCAATTATTGGTGAATTTTTTTTTTCATACAATTATTCAAGAGTGGGATGCACTACATTTATACATGTCAAGAATTATTGGTTGGATGAAGGTATGGATTGAAATACTATACAATATTGTGGTAGGTTATCATGGGAAGGGGTGTCTACATTGGTTAAAGGATCTCATTGTAAAGAAGTTACCAATCTTACGCAGAGGGAAATTGATTTAGTATATGGTTTAAAAGATAAACAGGCAAGTACATTCACCCATATTATTCAATTATTTTGTATTATATCAATGTTTATGGTGTTTTTTTTTCCTTGGATACTTTCCAAGTATGTGTGTGTGTGTGTTTTATTTAAAAATGCACTTTTTTGTGCCTCCCATATTGCAGTTGAAATGCCACAAGGCTATGTGGTGTAATGGACATAAATTTCACATCAAAAAGTTAGATGAAAAGAAGAAAACTTGTTATGATGGGAGAGTTGTAGTTTTCCAGGTCACTGAGGTTTGATCTAGGAGTGACAGACATCTAGAAGTATCTAAAAATATATACTATGGGTATTTGAATGATATACTTAAGTGTTACTTCAAATCATTCAAAATAGTTATGTATGTCGTCAAATGGTATAGGTTACGAATGAATGAATTTGATCTTGAGAGAACTATTATTCAACATGCTAATGGATTTAACATGGTTAGTTGAAGGACATTTGAGTTGGGAACAAATCCATATGTTCTTCCAAGCCAATGTGAACAGGTCTTTTACTTAGATATTCTAAGAAAAGTGGATTGGTCATGTGTTGTTAGATATTATCGAAGAGGAAGGCCGATAAAGTATAATGTAGTGGAAGAAGATGATATTGAAGAAGAAGATGATGCGGAGTAGGTTGATGTATCAAATGAAGAATTCAAATATGTTGAACCATATGTAGGATACAATGTTGTTGATGATCATATTGAAAATCATATTATTGAGATTGACATTGTTGACAATGATGATACAGTCGCCAATCCTTTCAACGTCGATTATGAATAGGATAATATGTATGCATATTTGGATGAAGAAGACAATCAATGATATTGAAATGTATGATTTATGTTGATTATATCATTTCTATGATTTATTGATAGAAATATTGACTTGGATGGGTTAATTATGTGTTTTTTACGTTTTATGCCAAATACTATGTCATATGTTAAATCTTATTTTAATTAATTTCATTTATTTTCCATAAGATATAGTAACATGGCTAGGAATCATCATCAACATCATTATATAATCACATTATCTTCAATTTCATCATCATTGCCATAATGATTCATAACATTGTCATCATTAACATCTTTGTCATCATTGTCATCATCAACATCATCATCATATGTGGCATTGTCATCATCGTCATTGTTATCATCAATATATTTTTAATCAATGTCATCATCATCATCGCCGTCATCTTCATTGTCATAGTCATCATATTTATTATCAACATCATCATCATCATCTTGGTCATATTCATCATCATTAACATCATCGTCATCATCAACATCATCATTCATGCCATTTTCATCATCATCATCATCGACGTCAACATCATCATCATCATCATCATTGTCATCATCATAATTAACTTCATCATCATCATCTTCGTCATCGTTATCATAATTGAAATCATCATCATGTTTGTCATCAATGTCATCATCAACATCGTCATCATCTTTGTCATCTTCATCGTCGTCATCGTGCTCATTGTCATCACCTTTTTTGTCATCGTCATCATCATCATCATCATCACTATCATCATCGTTGTTGTATTCATAATCAACATCTTAATGAACATCATCATCATTATCATCATCACAACCACCATGATCTTCATCATCGTCGTTAACGTCATCATAAACATCATCAATGTCATCATGGGTATCATCTTTGTAGTTATTATCATCATCATCTTCTTCTTCATCAATGTCATCACTATCATCATCGCCATCATTGCCATCATCATCTTTGTTATTATTTTCACCATCAACATCAAAATCCTCATCATTGTCCTCATTGTCGTCATCATCATCATCATCATTTTCATCATCATCATCATCGTCCTCATCATCAACATCATCACGAACATCGATGTTTTCATCGTCGTCGTCGTCGTCGTCGTCATCATCACCATCTCCATCATGTTCATCATCCACTTCATCGTCAACATCATCGTCATCATCAACATATTTTCCATCTTCATCAACATCAACATCACCATCATCATCATCTTTGACATGATCATCAGTGTCGTCATCATTGACACCATCATCGTCATCATTATTATATTTTCCTTCAATATCAACATCATCGTCATCTTTTTCATCATCGTCATCATCGTCTTCTTCATCGTCATCATATAATAAGAATCCTAGTCTAGCTCTTCCTTGTCCAACTCTTCCTAGATCTTAGAATGTACAAGGTAAAAGTTGCTATTATATAGGAGGTTGTTTCCTAGATCAAGGAACTGGATACATACACTTCAATTGTATTTGATTTAACTCTAAGCTAGGTTTTATATGAACATTATAAAAAAGGGAGCATTAATATAATAGCAATGTGGGTAAGAAAATAAACATAGGTGGCTAGGCGTACGAAAATTCCTTTGTACCACCTTACATTTCCCTTTTCATGGTGTCATATCGCCTTTAGATGCTCATGATCAGTCAGTCCTAGTTATTTTGTTAATCATGAAATGCCAATGTTTACATGGATTAAAAATATCTAGGGTATGTCTAATTCATGGTGTAATAAGGCATAGTAAAAATATGTATATATATGAAAAGAATCTAAACATATACATGATCAAATATAGATCGTTCCAAAGGGTTGAAACTAGGACATTACAATACAAAACCCTAATATGTTGGCGTGGATTAGGTTATAACTCTAATTCCTAAAACAAAATTATTTTATAATGGGTTGGAAATACATTGTTCAAAAAATACCAAAGTAAACCAAAAATGGTCTTTTAGGGGATTGCACCACCCCTACCAGGGGGTTCCCAACCCCCTAGTACCTATAACTTACGCATATTTGTTGCTAGGTACATTGAGGTTAGTATATGTATACTTCCATGTATTAATACTGAATAGAAGATCATATATGATTCATTGACTTTAAGTTGGCCCTTTATCTTACATAAAATTGATTTTGTTAGCACTAGGCACTCAAAAACCCAAGACACCCATTTTGGAATTTGGTAATTCTATAGGCTATGACATTTTTTCTTGGATAAGGAGAGAGTTCTGACTTTCCCAAATTCTTAAACATGCATATAACCACTCAATATGTTTTGGGTTCCATAAAAGTAACATATTTTTTCTCATCGTCAACATATTTAATAACTCCAAATAAAATTGAATATGTATGCATGCAAATGGATTATCTTGCTTATTGAAACAAGTTGCCAATTAGTACAATACAACAATGAGATATTAGGATTCATTTCCACCTCACAAAACCACAAGTACCTTCTAGCCTAGTTTGGACTACTCACCATTACTTTCTTAGTACATCATAATAACCAATAAATTCTTGAAACATAAATGTTTGAAAGATAATACTAGGATGCAAATTTAAAAGTAATATCCTAGGATTTAAATTCTTGCCATTTATGCATACATGCCTTTTCTATTTACCATCCTACATTAACCATTAAAACAATAATAACATTTTCACAATGTACATGAACATGGAATTGAAGGTCCTAGAAAAAGGGAAAATATATATTTCATCCTTATTCTGATTTTACCTTAAATTTTAACCAAGATTTAACAATTATTTAATATGTATGTCTATTGTGAATTAGTATGGTTACATAGTTGTAAATTGTTGGCCTTGACTAAGAGGCCATCATCACTAGGATCCTTTATAATAGTCGGCGTATACATATGCATGTTGTGATGAGATCAAAGACAAGCATGTTTGATGCACTAATTGGTATACACCACCATAGAGTGGGTAACAATACTACACCATACTAAGATACTTTTGTTTCTATCAATCTTGGACTAGCTAAACATTGTATGTTGCTTTGGTGAAGGGTTGAAAGGATGAGTGAAGATGAATTTAAATCAATAGGAAAAACATGGATCCCTTAAAAATAATTCTTAAATTTCAAATATGATGGAGGAATGAATGTTAAGGGTTAATAAGATCCTAGGTACTTAGTCTTAACACTCTTGTGTTCTTACTATTTGAAGGGTAAGGAATATTCACAAAAAAAACTATATAAACAATCATTCCATCCTCTATGAGTATGCTTGGAGGCTTATAATAATGTCATGTTGTTAAATCAGTGTTTATCTTGTGTTCTCTAATTTGGATCTTGTGTTGGTCCATGCTTAGTGACTTATGAAGATTCTTAATTAATGAGACTACATTGTTCCCTTGGACCACTATATACCCCCACACCCAAAGCTAACCTACAAACCGACTTCACACTCATACCCACATAGGAAACCCCTACACCTATAGGAGATATTAAAGTCATGCTCAAAGTGTTATATTTTTAACATTAAGCTAGCATAACATTAGGATATTTAACTGAGAGAACAACAAGCACAACACAGCAATCAAACACAAGAGACAATGAACAAACTGTTTTTCCTCAGGGAAACCATAAATGGAGAAAACCCTGCAACTTCCTCAGAGATAGAATCAGCACCAAAGTAAAACCCTAAAACAGTAAGATGATATCCCAACAGTAGTAACCTCTTTCTTCCTTGCCCCAGTGTCTTTCTCTTCCTCAGCTATGCGCTACAACTAAGTGTGAGTGAGTGTGCGATAAATAGAGAGGCTAGCTCTCTATTTATACTAATTCCTGACTTGACTAAACCCAACTAGGGCCGACTTCACTAGGTGAGTCTAATAACCCTAGTGCCCCAGAACTGCGGGGACTTTAACTCTTGATCAATAGGATGGTTACCCATAATGACTTGACATGACTTGTTTACATTATAGAACCTCTCTATAAGAACATCGGGGAATGACATGACTCAAGTACATCTCGGAATAAACATCAGGTTACAATATATAAGAAATACAAGTGAATACATTCTGAAGTTACAATTACATCAATACTCCCTCTTAACTAGGAAGGTATTCTCTCGACACAATTTTCATCACTGGTCTTCTTCTCTGGATCATCTCGTCATTTGCATCTTCAAGTCATCTTCATCTTCGAGTCATCTTCATCTTCAAGTCATCTTCATCTTTGGATCTAGATCATCACTCGATCTGGATCATCATCATTGGATCTGGATCATCACTCGATTTGGATCATCATCACTAGATCTGGATCATCATCACTAGATCTGGATCATCACTCGATCTGGATCATCACTGGGCATCATAACTAGATATGTATCATCAATCGATATAGATCATCACTGTTGGATCATCATCACTAGATCATCACGGGTTCTATCTCGTGATTCTTCTCATCATAGGAAGTTCGACAGAGCCAGCCCTTTTTCATGCTGGTTGTAGGCCTAGCCTCCATGTAGGTCTTCTTTAGTGCTTTTTTTAAAGTCATCTGACCATGAGAGGAACACATCCAACACCATGTCAGAAAGGCACACCCAGCACACATATCTGATCATGTAGGAACCAATCCTATAATCACATCAGAAAGGCCCAACACTCACATTTAGCCATGCAGGAACACATCCTGCAACCATGCTAAAAAGGCTCTGCACTTCCAGCCATGCAAGAACACATCCTACAACTATGCTGGAAGAGCTCTACACTTACATCCACCCATGCGGGAATGCATCCTGCAACCATGATGGAAGGGCTCTGCACTTACATCCATCCATGTGGGAACACATCCTGCAACCATGATGGAAGGGCTCTACACTTACATCCACCCATGTATGAACACATCCTGCAACCATGATGGAAGGGCTCTGCACTTACATCCACCCATGTGGGAACACATCCTACAACCATGATGGAAAGACTCTGCACTTACATCCACCCATGTGAGAACACATCCTGGAACCATGATGGAAAGGCTCTCAACCCTAGGTTGAGGGTTCCTGGTAACTGACTAGGTGCCTCAATTCTCCAAGAGAATGGAAACAACCCTTATATCTGATCAAGTGGGAACTCATCCCTCAATCACATCATAGTGGCCATGTGCTCACATCTGATCATGTAGGAACACATCCTACAGTCATATCAGAATGGCCCTCAGTTCTAGAACAAGTATTCCTGGTAACTGATCAGGCACCTCCATTTCAAGAAAGGCAATAGCCCTTATATCTAATCATGTAGGAACCAATCCTGCAGTCATATCAGAATGGCTCAGCACTCATATCTGACATGGAAGGAACCAATCCTCTTACCATGACAGAATGGCTCAGCGCTTACATCTAAATATGGAAGGAACCAATCCTCTCACCATGTCAGAATGGCTCACAGACTCATCACTTCCCCTTGGAAGGAACCTCGATCTAGAGAACACCAAGCTTCTCCCTGAAGTACTCGAATTTCACTCTGGCTAATGGCTTCGTCAACACATCAGCTATATGTTCTTCCATCACAACATACTGGAGATTCACTACTCCCCTTTGCACCATATCCCTGATATAGTGATATTTGGTCTCAATATGCTTCAACTTGTCATGGAACACTAGGTTCTCCAACAACTTCACACAACTCTGGTTGTTGTAATACATACAAGTAGCATCTAACTGGAGATCAAATAAATCAGACAGTAGCTTCCTCAACCATACTTCCTCACAACTAGCTAAACAAGTTGCGACATACTTTGCTTCAGTTGTACTTAGTGCCACACATGTTTTCTTCCTGCTAAACCAAGAGATCACACCTGATCCCATACTGAAGCAACACCCTAAAGTGCTCTTCCTATCAATGGCACTACCTACCCAATCTGAATCAACATAACCCTCCAAGTTAATCTTCTGATTTGCATCATACTTGAGCCCATAATCAACTGTACCCTTAGGTACCTCAGAATATGCTTTGTAGCAATCAAGTGAACATGTCTCGAATCTATCAAGAACTGGCTCAAGGTGTTCACAGCAAAGCAAATATCTGGTCTCATGTTCATCAGGTACATCAAGGACCCAATCATCTGGTGATACATCATATCATCAATCGTCTCTGATGAAGCATCACTCAACAGCTTCAGGTTCGATGCCATAGGTGTGGCCATATCCTTGCAGTCCATAATCCCAAACCTCTTCAGGATCTCTACTGTATATTTCCCTTGTCCAGGGAAATTCCATCTGCATTCTGCCACACCTCCATTCCTAGAAAATAGTGCATCATTCCCAAGTCCTTCATTTCAAACTCAGTAGCAAGCTTCCTCTTTGTATTAGCAATCAACCCATCCATACCTGTTACAAACAGATCATCTACATATAGTAGGAGCATCATTGGGTTGCCATCTTCAACCTTGTAGTAAAGGTTGGAATCTACTTTACTCTTAGTAAATCCCAAAATGGATAGAAAGCTATCAATTCTGCCGTACCAAGTCTTGGGTGCCTATTTTAAACTGTACAGGGCTTTCTTCAATATGCACACATGAGACTCCCTACCATGTGTCTCAAAACCAAGTGGTTGTTCTACATACACTTCCTCTTCCACTACACCATTCAAGAAAGCAGTCTTGACATCCATTTGGTTTATCTTCCATTTCATCACTGCAGCCAAAGCAAGTACTGATATGATGGAAGTGTATCTGGCTACAGGTGTAAAGGTTTCTTCAAAGTCTATTCCTTATTTCTGTGAGAAACCACGAGCCACGAATCTCGCCTTATATTTCTTTATGCTACCATATACAGCATGCTTGATCTTGTAGATCCATTTGGAAGTTACAACTGACTTCCCTTCTAGTCTTGGGACAACATCCCAAACATCATTCTTCATGATCGATTGATACTCTTCGATCATAGCATCCTTCCATTATTTCCGTTCTACCGCTTCTTCATAATCGGAAGGTTCTTTATCGATGAAATCACATAGTAGTGCTGCATATCTGGGGCAGGATCTGGTCCTCTTTCTTTCTCTGTGATTCTCTTCTGGAGCCCCATATCTTTCTGCACCTTGGACAACTTCTCGTACCTAAGAAAATTTCCTCTTATGAGGATTCTTTTCTTTAGGTTCTTCAAATTCTCAATCTTCTTCTTGAACTTCTTCATTCATGGTTGTATCATGAATTCTGGATGCTCCTTCTTCTTCAGGTTCTTCAGTAGGTTTCTTTCTGGATTTGTTGTAAGCTGTGTCTTCATCAAATGTCACATCCCTACTGATGTCAATCTTCTTGAATCCTGGGAAGTATATTTTGTAAGCCTTCGAGCTTTCAGAGTATCACACAAATATACCCTTCTTTCCTGAAGGATCTAATTTTGTCCTTTTATCTTTTGGAATATGTATGTACACCGAACAGTCGAATATTCTAAGATGGTTGACTTATGGTTTCTTGCCAGAGAAGACTTCTTCAGGTGTCTTATTCTCGAGTACTCTGTGTGGAGTACGGTTCTGTACATACACCGTTGTTCTGGCAGCTTCTACCCATAGGTGCATAGGAATATCTTGATCATGAAGCATTACTCTTGCAGCTTCCATGATGGTTCTATTCTTCCTTTTTGCAATCCCATTCTATTGTGGATTATATGGGGTGGAAAACTCCCTCTTAATCCCTGATTCTTTTCATAACTCTTTGAATTCATTTGATGTGAATTCTCTGCCATTATCTGATCGAAAGGTCTTGATCTTCTTTTCTGTGTGATTCTCGATCAAGGCTTTGGATTCTTTAAACTTGCTGAAAACTTCATCTTTGTTCTTCATGAAGTAAATCCATGTCTTCCTGAAAAATTCATCAATAAAAGAAACATAATACACATACCCGCTTAGTGAGCTTGATGACATTGGTCTGCATACATCAGAGTGGATGATTTCCAAGATTATTTTTGCATTGCTTTCACTACTTGGAAATGTCTTCTTTGTGTTCTTTCCTTTTGCACATCCTTTGTAGACCCCATCATGTTTTGCTTGAATTTCTAGAAGACCTTCAACATCTTTTCTTGCAATTGGTAGTGCTCTGTAATGCACATGTGCAATCCTTCTATGCCAAAGTTCATTTGGCTCTACTATTTCATGGACCAGGGCTTGTTCTAGATGGTGCTTCAATTTGTGCAATATTCCTTCTTGTTCTCCAATCACTACTGCATCATCAATAGTATTTCCTTTTGGCCACATGATGACTTGACCATCTATAAATGCAACCCTCATTCCTTTTGCATCTAATGCAGATATGGAGAGAAGGTTCTTCTTTAGTCCTGGTACAAATAATACTTCTTTCATTATCATTGATTTTCCAGAGTCTAGCTTGTAGGAGGATTCTCGACTACCTTTTATTGGATACTGGTAGTCATCTCCTAGCTTCACCTTGTGAGGTGATTCATGTTCTAAAAGTTTCACAAAGGATTCCTTGAATCCTGTCATATGCTTGGAAACCCCACTGTCTATAAGCCAATCATTGCTTCCATGAGTAATTTTTCCCGTAATAGCGGAAATCAAAACATATTCTTCATCATTGGAAGAGTCTTCACTTTCATATCTAGTTCTCTTCTTAGAAGGTTCATCAACCTCTACAACATGAGCATGTTGTCTTCTCTTGTTTCCCTTCTTCTTATGAGAGTTAACCTTGTTTCTAGGACAGTATTTTGCAAAGTGTCCTCTTTCATCACATGTATAGTATCTTAGCTTAGATAGGTCCTTTCTAATGTATCTTTATGGTGAAAGTTCTTACCTCTGGAGTGATGAGAACTTCTTTTGGTTTTCTTGGAGTGTACTGTGAGAGCTTGATCTTCACTTCCCATCTTCTCTTCTCGAACTGCTATCCGAGCTTCTTCTTGACAACATTCTTCTCATAGTCTTCTGAACTTGACTAACTTCTTTCTAGCACAAATTCCTTGAATAAAGGAGTCCCATGATCTAGGGAGACCATTCAAGGTGGTCATTACAATCTATGCATTTTCCACTTCTTCATCTACTACTTCCAGCTATTCCTTGATCTGAGAGACCCTTGTAAAGTAATACTAGATGGTCTCTACATTTTGGATATTTACATTCTTCAGTTGGTTTCTCAGAGTCATCTTCCGGTTTATGTTCTTCCCTTCAAACAATTTGGTTAGGGCATCAAACATGGCTTTAGGTGTCTTGAGGGAGGACACCTATGGTATGAGGTAATCCTTGATAGAATTAGCAACGATCCTCTTTTCCATAACCAAGTTCTTCTCATGTAAGGCCTTTTCCTCACCTCCCTTAGGAACTGGAACCTCCTCACTGATATAGGAGTCCAACTCATTTTCTTCCAAGACCAGGGAGATCCTATACTTCCAGGATCAGAAGTTATCAACTCCCTAAAGATTTTCATCAAGCTTGGTATGATGAGAGATATTAATTTAGAACCTCAAATGGAAATACAAAATATTTAGATCTTACCAGCTCAAGATGTCGGATCTGGATTTTGAGCTGAAATCCTGCAGTGTTGGTTCAAGAGCAGATTAGGGTTTTTATTTTCCGGACTTCTTTCCAACCAAATGTTTTGAATTTGATCCCTAACTTTGATTTTGAGGAGGAGATCAATCCAGGCCTGGGCTCACTGAAAAATTTCTCTTTTGTGAAAAGCCCTATTTTTTAGCAACAATGTCGGGTCCAAAACCGAAAAACCTCAGAATTGGATTCTACTTCGACATAAAGATGCGCCCTAGGGAGGAGAGTTATTCCAACCTTCTTTTGCTGAAAATCTGTGGAGAGAGATCCACAAAGTAGGAAGCACTAGTTCCCGCAGCTGCACAGTGTCTTCTTCTCAGGTTAGCTCTGATACCATGTTAGATTTTTAACATTAAGCTAGCATAACATTAGGATCTTTAACTGAGAGAACAACAAGCACAGCAATCAAACACAAGAGACAATTAACACAGTGTTTTTCCTCGAGGAAACCATAAATGGAGAAAACCCCGGAACTTCCTCAGAGATAGAATCAGCACCAAAGTAAAACCTGAAAACAGTAAGATGATCTCCCGACAGTAGTAACCTCTTTCTTCCTTGCCCCAGTGTCTTTCTCTTCCTCAGCTATGCACTACAACTGAGTGTGAGTGAGTGTGTGATAAATAGAGAGGCTAGCTCTCTATTTATACTAATTCCTGACTTGACTAAACCCAACTAGGGCCGACTTCACTAGGTGAGTCTAATAACCCTAGTGCCCCGGAACTACGAGGAATTTAACCCTTGATCAATAGGAGGGTTACCCACAATGACTTGACATGACTTGTTTACATTATAGAATCTCCCGATAGGAACATCGGGGCATGACATGACTCAAGTACATCCCGGAATAAACATCAAGTTACAATATATAAGAAGTACAAATGAATACATTCCGAAGTTACAATTACATCAACACAAAGGAGACCCACTGACCCCCATTCCCAATTGAGATCAAGACCACTATATAGTAGATAAAGATGTCTTCGGTAAGTCTAAACTTCAACCCAAACACCAAAACATAAATATTTTATTCTATATAAAGCGCATTGAGCACATTTGTTTTGAGTGTTGAACTATCGACCACTTGCACGATGCAATTTCACCAATTTGGAGTGACTTTCACAAGATACTTTGTAACTTCAAATTCTATCCAAATGCATTATTCTCTATATTCACAAATTCAAATGCATGTAATTAATTAACTAGCAAATACTGGTTTGCAATTTAGGGGTTTGACCAGTTTGTGATTCGGGGGTATGAAGATGTCTTGTTCTCAATTTGCAATTCGAGGGTTTGACCAGCTTTGGGAGGAATTGGTGTTGCCATGATGGTTGTTGGTTTGGGTGGGCCCTTGATCCATAGTCACATTCCCATACAGTGGTGGGAATGGGGAGATAAAATTGATAATACCATCAGTGGTTTGACATGGGCCTGAGGAATATTTGTTGGAGTTATAATTTCGACACCTATCCTATTGCAATATTATAGGATCAATTCAGTATCTACGATCAAATAATGGTCCAAGATTAGTTTTATCCCAACAAACAACAATTGGTCTATGTTGAGGAGGTGATCGCAAGATCACTGTCAGAAGACACTCCAACTCTATGCCTACACATAATTAATAATACAACAAAATTAAGACTCCTAAGTAAATATAATTCATAAATATTGAAAACACCCTCTCATTGTGGAAGTTAGGAGTAGTTTCCTTGAAATCAAAGGAGATTACTCTGTCATCATTTGAGATTACATGCCAAGGTAGTTAGACTATTAATATAAAATGATATATTGTTGATATTTTTGTTTGGATGGCACATCTTTGTGAAAATATTATGAGCATGGGGATTATGTTACATTTTAGCAATGGTGTTCAACTACAATGATATTCATGATGATACTGTGAATAACTCTTTATAGTCCATTCTACACTACTAATGGGCCATTGAGAAACCATTGAATTATAATTGTGGTGATCAACCAAAGAGTGAGGTGAGGACCAATAGTGAAAGTTCCATGACATCTTTTGTGTATCGTATAAAATCTATCGTTCCATAATATATATAAGCAACAAATTTACTACGATCCATAACGTATATAAGTTGCATGAGTAGTCAGAGGGAGATTAAAATAGAAAAAAAAAACCTATAACAACTATATCTTCTAGAAAATGTTGAAAATTATTTTGTCATTTATGTTTATCACTCATGTAGAGCTTATTTACATGGAGTGTTTATGCAATTTTTGTGCTTAGTTTAATGATATTTTACAAAGACTATGAGGTTAGTTTCTTTTTAGTTTTTTTCTACTTCTTGATTTGTACCATATAAGAGCTCCAATGCACAACATGGTGCATATTTTCATCACATGGTAAGATATAGTGGCAATAATAATTTAGAACAAATGATCATGCTTAACTCCAATGATTTAAATTGTCATATCGAGTCTCCTCTTGCATTTGGACATGTCCTTTATCCTCCATGTCTATAGTTTCCTCTAGAAAATAAAGAAGTTATTTTTATGATGGATAAGTCGTCCATAACTTACCTTAGTTATGGATCTAGATTTTATTGAGAAGCATAATGGTGCATTTTTGTAAAAAAACAAGCATGTTTACAATTGTTTGTATATGCTATCTCTACTCAATGGTTAAGGTAATATGTCACTCGTAGAGGCTTGAAGTTATAAACATTTATGTCATGCGCCCAATCTATATGTGCTTTGTAGTTTGTGATCCTAAACTATATTTACAGATATGTTTAGTAATATCTTGCAAAAACAAGTCATATTTTTTCCTTTCTTTGATTTCCTATACCGAGCCCCTTTCATTAAGGTGGTTTATTACTTGAAGAATTTGGGGTGACCAATTCTAACTAAAAAAATTTCATTCACATGATATAAGTTGTGGTATTAACTCACTCAGAGATGTGAAAATTTCATATTTATCTATTTTATGATTTTTTTTCTATTAGTTGCATTCACGTGATATTGACAGTTGGTTAATTAGGGCTTTGAGGAGTGATATTGAAAATTGTTTAGAGGTCAATTTTACCTCAAGTATAATTAATATTTTGTGACTTGGATTATTTGAATTATAATGACATAAAAATATCATCTAAAGTTATTGTTACCTTCCCATATCAATATACAAATTCACCTCGTGTACACTTCCTAATTCGTATAAAATATCCTACATGCAAAGGTCTTTGTAAATATATGAACTATGAATTGGTGGAAGTTATTTTAACTTCAAATGAAGTTTTATGCAAGTCATTAGAATATATTAAGTAAACAAGTAACATAACCATTAAGAGTGTTTCACATGATGTTAGAAATGCTACTTGGAACACCACCAAGAAATAATAGACATGTTTTTTATTTATGATAATCGATGGTTGATAGTGTTGAGAGGAAGGTGACCATTGTATGCTCAAAATATACTTATTCGGCTTTTACAAAAATAGGTATGATTAATGGAAAACATAATCGATGAGGGATAGGTTAGTTTTAATATCCATGTTCATATTATACATAATAGTGTACCGATGTTGGTATAATAAAGCTATATCCTTTCATAAGTTAGTGATTTGAGTGTGAACTATGCAGATTGTAAAATGATATTAGAGATTTGAGTGTGAACTATGCAATGGTTGTCGAGTGGAATATTGAGCAAGTTTCATTAAGAAAGTTGTTAGCATGTTTCTTAACTCTTGACCTATTAAACACTTATAGGGATCAAAATTAAATTGAAATCAAGGTAACCCTTCTCCAAGGAACCTTCACTTCACTACACCACCTAGAAATAATGGTTCACCTTTCATGGTTTCCTTCAAGCTACCATAATTGAATCTCTTAAAAAATGATCTTATTATTCATTATCTAAATTGGCCATCTATGTTCATTGAATTAGTCTTGAATAATTATAAGTTTGAAGGTAAAACAAGTTAATACCCAACTCACCCTATTAAAAAAATAAACCTGATTTAAAATGTTAGGATCCTACCTAACTATTTATCCTATTCAGGGGAGTGTAGGTACAACAAAATAGGTATTTGTAAGATATATTTCCTCAAGCGAGGCAAGTTTAGGATGCATAGAGGGAAGTGAGACGATGATGATGACGACAATGAGGACAATGACGAGGATTTTGATGTTGATGGTGAAAATCATAACAAAGATGATGATGACAACAATGGCGATGATGATAGTGATGACATTGATGATGAAGAAGAAGATGATGATAATAACTACAAAGATGATACCCATGATGACATTGATGCTGTTGATGATGACGTTAATGACGATGATGAATATCGTGGTGGTCGTGATGATGATAATGATGATGATGTTCATTAAGATGTTGATTATGAAGACAACAACGACGATGATAGTGATGATGATGACGACGACAAAAAATATGCTGACAATGAGCACGATGAAGATGATGAAGATGACAAAGATGACGACGATGTTGATGATGACATTGATGACAAACATGATGATGATTTCAATTATGATAACGACTATGAAGATGATGATGATGAAGTTACTTATGATGATGACAATGATGATGATGATGATGATGTTGACGTCGACGCCGATGATGATGAAAATGGCATGAATGATGATGTTGATGATGACGATGATGTTAATGATGATGAATATGACAAAGATGATGATGATAATTTTGATAATAAAGATGATGACTATGAAAATGGAGATGATGAAGACGATGATGATGACATTGATTAAAAATATATTGATGATAACAGTGATGATGATGAAAATGCCACATATGATGATGATGATGATGATGGAAATGATGACAAATATGTTAATGATGACAATGTTATGAATCATTATGGCAATGATGATGACATTGAAGATAATGTGATTATATAATGATGTCGATGATGATTCCTAGCCATGTTACTATATCTTATGGAAAATAAATGAAATTAATTAAAATAATATTTAACATATGACATAGTATTTGGCATAAAACGTAAAAAACACATAATTAACCCATCCAATTCAATATTTCTATCAATAAATCATAGAAATGATATAATCAACATAAATCATACATTTCAATATCATTTATTGTCTTCTTCATCCAAATATGCATACGTATTATCCTATTCATAATCGACGTTGAAAGGATTGGCGACTGTATCATCATTGTCAACAATGTCAATCTCAATAATATGATTTTCAATATGATCATCAACAACATTGTATCCTAAATATGGTTCAACATATTTGACTTCTTCATTTGATACATCAACCTACTCCGCATCATCTTCTTCTTCAATATCATCTTCTTCCACTACATTATACTTTATTTGCCTTCCTCTTGGATAATATCTAACAACACATGACCAATCCGCTTTACTTAGAATATCTAAGTAAAAGACCTTTTCACATTGGCTTGGAAGAACATATGGATTTGTTCCCAGCTCAAATGTCCTTCAATTAACCATGTTAAATCCATTAGCATGTTAATATTAGTTCTCTCAAGATTAAATTCATTCATTCGTAAGCTATACCATTTGACGACAGACATAACTATTTTGAATGATTTAAAGTAACACTTAAGTATATCATCCAAATACCCATAGTACTTATTTTTAGATACTTCTAAATGTCTGTCACTCCTAGATCAAACCTCAGTGACCTACAAAACTACAACTCTCCCATCATAATAAGTTTTCTTCTTTTCATCTAACTTTTTGATGTGAAATTTATGTCCATTACACCACATAGCCTTGTGGCGTTTCAACTGCAATATGGGAGGCACAAAAAAATGCATTTTTAAATAAAACACACACACACACACACATACTTGGAAAGTATCCAAGGAAAAAAAAACACCATAAACATTGATATAATAAAAAATAATTGAATAATATGGGTGAATGTACTTGCCTGTTTATTTTTTAAACCATATACTAAATCAATTTCCATATGCGTAATATTGGTAACTTCTTTACAATGAGATCCTTTAACCAATGTAGACACCCCTTCCTATGATAACCTACCACAATATTGTATAGTATTTCAATCCATACCTTCATCCAACCAATAATGTTTGACATGTATAAATGTAGTGCATCCCACTCTTGAATATAATTGTATGAAAAAAAATAATAGTTCACAAATAATTGGTTACCATGGTAAATCTTAGTAATTGATGGAATAATAAAAAATAAATAAGCATGATATACATCAAAATGAAAAGTTAAATTTATTATAAATATTCACCATCTAATTACTTTTCACTATCCTCATTCTACCTTTCCCCAATAGGCACTCCCCTTCAGATTTCTTGATGGAGTTCACATTGCAAACAAAATCCACCTGCATATTTGTCACTAATTTAGGAAGATGATGACTAATATACACCATGGATTGATATAACATATATCCCTCTGGACATGCTCTTTGTCTAACCAAATCCTTTAATTATTTAAAGTGTATGTTCACCGTCCACATTAACCTTGTGTGTAAAGTCCACACATTTCAATCTCCTCAACTTGGTGTATGGAGTAGTGTTCAAAAGTATACTGCCTTGAACCAGTAAAAACATCCCATACATGTTGCACAATCACCTATATCAACCTGAAATTTTGAAGCTCTGCAACACTATCGAAATATAGAGTTTCATATGTCAAACGCTTATAGTTTTGTCATCACCACAACCAATAATACAGAAACTGCTTTTTTGGATCTAAGAAAGCAAATTCATTCTCTAAACCGGGAATCAGTCTAACAAAAGAATCTATTATAAGTGAGAAATAATGAATTCACTAAAGCAAACAACACAATTTAATGTAATACATGGAGAAACAACAAACAATTTATGCAATATAGTCATGAATTATATTTGTAATTAAGTTCAGGTTTATTACAAGAATGAAATGAGAGGGGCCAAGACCTCATCAAGAAATTTAAAAAAAAAACCATCTATTGCTCAAAGCAACCCATGAGCACCAATTTGTGCACGCGATCCATTCGGACGTTGTGCAAGTGTTATCAACAAACACTATTTTTATGTCTGGGCTGGGCCTTGTATTTTTACAAAGTTGATGTTGCCAATTCAATATGATTATCCAAACAAACACTGTTAACTAAATGGGAAGAATTACACATCATAAATTTACCCCTAATTTCCTTACAAAAAACACTACAAATCAATAGAAATATATCCGAACAAATACATATCGAAGACATCTTGAACAAGGTAGTTGAAGGTATGAATATCACAGTTGTCTGTGAATTTGTTGCTGCTGGCAAGAAGGTTTTAAAGGAACTGGACCATGATACTCATGATATTTCCTGTAAGATTTATGTAATATTCAAACACCACAATGCCCCTCACCAGAAAATTGTAGATCGGAAACTATTTCACCATAATACCCTTGAACCCAAGTTCCCTTAGCTAATAATTATTGTTCAAAATGGCTATAAAACCTAAACCATAGAAGAAAAAAATAAGAGAACCGCAGGGATTTAATCAATTATATAGATGAAATCCTACCATATAATTCAAGTTCTACCATCATATGGATTGTGTAATGACCTTCTTGTCTTTGGTTAATAGCCTCTTCAATGAATGAAGCTAATTACTTTGAAGGGGATAAACTAGAGGTCTAAGATATAGTCATATTTGATGCTTCAATAAACACAGAGTTAATTAGTTGCTTATCAAAATAAAATTAGAACTGAATCTATTTGTTCATTTGTGAAAATATGTAGAGAACATGAAATAAAACATAACATGGTAAGATTTATATGTAATATTTGTATAGAGCATGAAAGAACAAGGGATAATGAGTGACAATGTAAATATTGACCTGCATGAATTGAAAGAAATCAAGGCTTGCATGTTTGAATTTTGAGAGTGAGGTAGTTTATGGAAATTCCAATTGTTCTTTTGTCTGCAAAATCCAAGGTCTATTAAATGATGCCACAACAAAAACATGAACAATTTAATGAGAGTTGCAAATTTAAATAAGTTCCTTACCATGGTTCACGTGTGAGAGTTAATAGAGTATGACTTCCAACTTGTAACAAGTTTCCAAGAGAATCCTTTCATTCCACCCGTTGGACATAAACTTAAATGTGTAACGATGACTCTATGATGAACCTTCTACTTTTGGTAAATGTCGATAAGACCAAACAAACATTTCTTTGAATCATGATTGAGAACATCTAGATTTGTTTTAAGGCAACCATAAGTTCATTTTTTTTGACAATTAGATAACGGTTTTGTTTTTTATTCTAAGGTTATATGTTAAAAAAGGATTTTAAGTAGATAAAAAAAATGTTTCACAAGAATAGTACTGGAACCATAAAAGTATAGTAGAGAAGTGTAGATATGACAAAGTAAATGATAATTTTCATCTCTTTCAACTTTGTGACTTACAAATACATATATGATAAATTACTTGGTGAATTGGGACCTTCCTTATATTTAGAAAGTAATTTTTCGCAACTGTCTATGCCTCTTAGTAAAATTAACAAATGAGGCAAAAGAGACCCTTACAGAAGGGTCTGTACATACCTGAGAGATAGAGAGATAGGAAGAGATCCAGTCTAGGTTTACATAGGTAGAGGAATAGGTACAACAACCAAGAGGCAAGATGAACACTTTAACCAAGACAATAAAAGGGAGAAACATAGTTTAAACATTTATATTTAAACAAGGGAAGGCTAAAAACAAATAAAATAGAAGTGGCAAGCGGAGTGGGAATTACAAAATGCATTAGTAATGACTTCCAGGTAATAACATATATCAAGGCAGTACCAAAAGGAAACTTTATACATTCTTCTTTGCAACCTCCATAGTTGTTGGAACATATATTACTAATATAGTTCGATGAAACTCTTCAATTTTTGTTGCAATATTTGTTGGGTCTTTCTTGGCTTTATTTGGAGTATATGTCTTGTTCTGAAGACACTTTATCATTGAAACAATTGTACCTTCTAAATATTTATTCACTCACTAAATACTTAGCTTAGTCATATTCACATTTGGCTACGCTGGTTTGATTGCAAATGCATCCCTCTTCATAACTTCATTCCAAACATGGTTCGTGTAATGATGACATATCATAATATTAATCTTGTCATTCTTCTTCATAGCTTTGTTCAAAAAATGGTTTTCATAATTAGGCATCCATGAATCTCCATAGTAAATTTCTATTCACCCACCTAAACAAGAGGACAATATGTACTCATCCTTTGCTGCCCAAATATCATACATACCCTTCTTCAAGGTTTCCCTAAACATCATTTCACTTAAAATTGTGTTCTATCAACTCACTCGCAATTTTCATTTTCATTAGCAAATACACGATCTACAAAAGTTGACATGATCTACGCAAACCTCTTTTCTCAACCTCCAGACAAACTCTTTTCTCAATCATAGAATTGCATCAGCCGCGCATCAAAACAAATTGATATGAGATGGGGATGAAAATCCAACTATGTTATTTTTGGACTGTGAAACCTTTAAATATAAACATTCTTTCCATGTTCCAACTAATGAAATATTGATAAACCAGATTATCAAATTGATTAGCCATCCTTTCAACACATGAAAGACCTTCAAGGAGAAAACAAAGGTTATGAAATAAGCCTGCATTAAAACTCAGTTAACAAAACACCTATCCAAACATGAGAGACACCTATCCAACTGCCTTTCGACAAAGAAATGAAAAATGTGTCCAAATGCCATTCGAGGGACTGACAAGGAATCTGGAAGACTTCATCTACATTTTGAAATTTTTTCCGTGTATCTCTCTCAATGGTAGTGCTAGGTGTGGGCCCTGCTCTGATTGTAGTGCTTTTTATTACTTCCCTAGTCGTATGAGTATTTCATTCATCTGCTATGAATTTCTATATATCAGTGGTAGTGGATGTGCATCCCTGTGATGGTAGTATAATTCAATCTCTCAATCCAT
Source organism: Pseudotsuga menziesii (assembly GCA_001517045.1). Taxonomy (NCBI): domain Eukaryota; kingdom Viridiplantae; phylum Streptophyta; class Pinopsida; order Pinales; family Pinaceae; genus Pseudotsuga; species Pseudotsuga menziesii. The sequence goes on along the minus strand of LPNX010539407.1, from coordinate 618,491 downwards.
TCTATGTTTACTCTAGTTACCGGGGCATTCGTGAGTCCGAAAGGTACCACCACAAAATCATAATGTTCATACCGAGTTTCAAAGGCTATTTTATGTATGTCCACATATTTGATTCATACTTGATGATACCTAAATCTCAAATCAACCTTTGAAAACACCCTAGCTCCCCTGACCTAGTTGAGTAAGCCATCAATCCTTGGTAGTGGATACTTATTTTTAATCCTTACATTAAGCTGTTGGTAGTCTATACACAGTCTCAACATTCCATATGTATTTTCAACGAACAACGCTAGTGCTCCCCAGTGTGAAACACTTGGCCTTATGTACTCTTTATCTAATATCTCTTGTAGTTGCATTTGCAATTTTATCAACTCTCGTGTACTCATTCCATACGATGCTTTGGATACTGGGGTTGATCCAGGTACCAACTCAATGGTTAAGTGTATGTTTCATCATGGAGGTAGACCTGGTACATAATAAGGAAACATGTCCTTGAACTCATGTAGGTTGGGGTAGTCTTCAATTTTCAGTTTGGATTCTACCGAATGATCCAAAACATCCACAGAATACAACTGGTATCCCCTTATGGTGCACTTCTTTGCTTGCTGCATGGACAACTGTTTGATGAGCACTATTTTGAGGATGCCCTTAACCTTCTGGTTGTTTCCTTTGTCATCTATGCACATGAAGGCTTTGTTGTAGCAATAAAGGACTACCTAGTGTTCTTCCAACCAGTCCATCCCAATAAAAACATCATAGGAACCCTGTGTAAAAGGTTCAACTTTTTTGTAGTTTCAAACCCATTTATTGCTATTCGACAGTTATAAAGAATTTTTTACACTTGTCTCTATGGCTAACTATACCAACCAAGGCTTATTGTTTTTGGTTCCCTTCAATCCACAACAGTCAGCTATTCCACAGGATATATATCTTAGTGTGGAGATTACGTCAATCAATGCATAAATTGCTATGGCGAGTAGTTTACCTTCAATTTCCACACCACTGCTTCTTGTTGGTTTGCTTGCTGATTGTCCAAGACTGCGTGGATTCGAGGGTCTCTGGCTACATATTCTACCATTGTTGCTTCTTTAATATTGTGGATGGTTTTATTCCAATTGTCACGATGAGGACAGTCCCTCTATTTGTGTGGTCCTTGGTAGTTGCAACTCTGCATACCTCCTTTATTTATCTCCATCGGCATCTTACTAGTGTTCCCAATTAGCTTACTTTTGCTCTATCTTGGTGGTTTTTTTGTAGGTGGCCTTGTTAGGAGTGAAGCTATGGAAATATTTGGTTTTCTTAAAGAGTGAACTACTTGGACTTCTCATAGCATATTCCTGCTTTTTATATAGTCTCATCCATAGTTTTTGGCCCATCGAATGAAATTCTATATATGTAGGATTGGAGGAGACAGTTGAGGAAACGTTGAATCTTGGCTTTCTCTTCTCTGATGTATGGCACATAGCATAGAAAATTCAGAAATTTGTTGAATTTGTGGATCAGCTCATCCACGGTTAATTGTCCCGTCTTGAGTTACTATAACTCCTTGGCCTTCCTGTTAAAGTCCCTCTCATAGAGGTACTTCTACTTTCAATACTTCTTGAGCTCTCTCAATGTGATTTTTTCTCATTGATTCACTTTACAAACATTAAATATTTCCACCAGATAGAATCCTATCCTGTCAGCTGGTAGAGAGCTACCAGCACTCTCAAATATCTAGAGAAGCTGTAGATTTAAAATTATTTGCCCCTTCCCATCATCTAAGATTCTGCTTCTTCACCTGTTTTAACCTCATCATTGAATGTTGTAGGTTTTCTCTTAGGAAGTTCCTCGTTCTTCTCATTGATTTTTCTTTATTCTCTTTCATCGAGAAGAGTCTGTGTCACTGCTATCTAATCTATCACTACTATCACCATCCGTAGAGGATTCCTTACTGCTGTGTGAATCATAGGAAGTGTCTTATTTGCTTCAAGATGCTGGCCTTTCTTGTTTTGTTGAAGTTCCCATGGATCTTTTCTGCCCAGCATTGTTGGATGTTTGCCTGAATAGTTTATTTGTTTTCTTTTATTCTAATCTCTACAATAGAATGACATTTCACTCTTTTTTTTGGTCTTGTGCTTGGATGGGTTTATTTTTGTCTGCTCGGAAGCAAAACTCACTGGAGACCCTCTCAGATTGTATAAAAAATACTTTTGATATAACATATAAATATTCTAATTAGCACTATACCACTCCATATTCTTTCTTTATAGTTCATCCCAACAAAGGGCAAGTCATCCCAAGCAATCCCAAAAGGATGCATCTCAATCCCAACAAACAACGAGTCAACAACGAACCATCCCAACAACAAGCTATCCCAACCGAAAGCATTCAATCGCAAGCAACTGCCTCAACCTCGTGCCTTTATCATCATCCCATTATTTCTTGCCTTCCTCATCCCTTCCTCATTATCCCTGTTAGCTCCCAATCCTTGCTTGTTATCTTCTTTTCCTCAGTTCTTCCCTCATGCTTTTCTCATCCCTGCTGAAGGTAAAGACTGCCATCGGGGCAAGACTGCCTCTGCCTCGTTATGGCTGTGTGTGAAGGTTCTGGCCTAAACTCATCCATTCTCTAATTTATTCTACCTAAACTCATGGTTCACTCATTGTGAGCTAATCCAATCCATTTCCTTTCCTCAAGCTAAACCTAAACCTCTAAACTCCTCTTCGCAAGCTCTTGTTCTACGGAGCCAACTCTGCTTCAAGTTCTTGTCTTTTTTACATAACATTGGCCCTTACAACTACTCTGGGTTCTTCCTTGTATACAAATAGGTAACTACATATGTATAACAACTTTTTCTTCTCTTGGAGGTAACCCTACTCCTCTTACAATAGTGAAATAACCCACCAATAAAGAAAAAAAGGCAAAAAACTGTAACAACAAGCTGAACAGGAAGCTATAACAATAATCTGAACGGAAAGATGCAAATTATTTGTAGCTCCATCCCCATCCATGCTCCACCATCCAATGGTTATTCCTATAAAATAGTCAATATATCCTCCCTTCTCTATACTACGTTTAAGGAGGGAGTGAACTAAACAAAAAAGCAAAAAAGACTGTAAAATTTACATTGCCTCATTTGGGAAAGATCTAGTGGAAATTCTCTATGGGGAAAAGTATACACATGGACTAGAATAAGAAAACCTTATGACAAAAGGTGCATAGCTCTTTTCCGACAAAGGAGGGGAAGGAAAACCCTATTGGAGAATCTATCATATAGAATAATACATTGAAACATAAAGACCTTGTGCAAAAGAATAAATTAGAAAATATGGCATCTATACTTTGTTATATTTTTGGATTACCCCAAAAGTGTTTACACCATGCTTAGGGGTGTTTCATGTGATGTGGAGTGCATGGTATGTTGACTACCCTTTGTTGTATTGTAGCAAGCATACAGATTGGAGATAGCTTACTCATGGATTGCTATACCTTGACATGATGCTTATGTAGCTCACATGGGGAGCTTAGTTGCTTGCTTGGGTGGATGACCTATTTGGAGGAGGAGCACTGGGAATTTCAAAAGGGATTGAGCCCTAGGTAGCACGGGGCTATTCGGTTGCTTACATAGAGGCTTGTGATTTTCTTTACAATTCTTGGTTGAGGGATGTAAATGGAGATGTGGTTGGTAGCCCCAAAGGAGTGCATGGCTTAGGAGGTATTTTTGGAGCAATGGATACCTTTGGATAGGAGCATGTAGAGTGGAGCGCTCACCTTGGGACCCTTGCTTGATGGACATGCATAGCTTGGATCTTTACATGTGTCACTTGGAGTTGGAGAGTGAAAGAGTTTACATGTGTCACTTAGAGTTGTGGCATGAGAGAACCTTTCCGTGAATATAAGTAAAATGCAACACATCCTCCATCCATATAACCTATTTTCTCAATCATAGAATTGCATCAGCTGTGCATCAAAACAAATTTTCATGAGATGGGGCTGTCAATGCATCCATCTACTTTCTGGACCACGGAATATTTAAAATTGAATATTAGCATGCTTGAATATCAACATGGGGCTATCAATGCAGACATGCTCTCTTTGGACCGCGAAACAACACAGTCCACAAAGGTCTTTCCTTCTTTGAACAACATAAGCAGACCACATATATACAACAAACATGGAGGGAACAATTGAAAGCGATTATGATATCTGCAGATTGGGGAAACTATTTGTGAAGTTTATTCTTGTTGTGTAAGGGTTGATGTTACAAATGGAAGCTCCAGAACAGTTAACAAGTCCAACAAGTTATTTTCAAAATACAATAAGAGTCCACATGTTACACGCTTTATAAAAGGAAAAAGAATCAACTTTGAATAGAGATGGGTAGGAATATTAGATTATAGAAGAAGAGGGAATGGTAGGGTTAAGAAAAAAGGGCAGGGTTACACAATTAAGGTGGGCGTTAGCACATATGACCATGGATTATTTTAAGAACCCCCCTAGATTTATATGTATAAAAAATGGGCGAATCTCTCCGATATATATGAAAATTTGAAGGCGATTTTATCAATAAGATAATATGTATATATAAAATATTTGGTGAATCTTTCTTTTTATTATATAATGTTGCAAAATCCTGGAGAATCTTTCATTTTATTATATACTGTTGTAAAATCTTGGCAATTCTTTGACTAATTTTTTAGATATTATAAAATCTTGGCGAATATTTCACTTCCTTATAAAAAAAATTGTAAAAAATTGGTGAATCTTTCACTGATTTATACAATATTGTAAAAATAGAGGAATGACAACATTAGTCAAATAACGTGAATCACATCATCAACAACAGAACATGTAGACTAACAAGTCACAACTGGAAGGTGTCAGTTAAACACAACTGCATTGACTAGATTCAGGGCAAGTGGGGACTCCATTTGTTATCTCGTCCCTTAATGGTCCAACAGACATGTGGGAACCCGAATCTTGACAAACTGGTAAACTAATAGAATTAGACATTATGCTTGATCTTCGCTTCTTATATTTAACCATTTTTTGCATCTTAAACTTGCTTCACTCTTTTGTTTTGTTCTCTCCTTGAAACTATAATCAGTCTGCCAACTAAGAAAGTCGGGTTGAACAACATTGCAGATTCTTGTCAAGAACATAGCACAACATCTAACCCATCAGAGTCATCACGTAATATGTATAACCTCTTCATGCGAGAAGATTGGCTTATAGAAATTTATAGTTCAGATTTAACCATTTTTTGCATCTTAAACAAATTAAAATTTTATACTTTAATGCCTAAAACAAAACTAAAACATAACTAGATCTAGAACAATACTGCTCTAATAAATTCAAAACATAATTTCACTGCTTTCAACTTTAACACTCCAATTGTCATTGTGTTAAATTTGGTCATTGATATCATTTATCAATGACCATGTATAAAAAATAAACAATAACAATATTATAACTAATGAAAATAACGATAGCAATGTACAAGAAATAAAGAAGTAATAGAAATACTAGTAAATTTAATAACCAATTAACATAGAACAATAATAAAGCTAGTCTAGAACCGTTTGGATCAGCATTATGCTCAAATATTTTTAGGTTCAAATCTTGTCATTGAAAGGAAAAGTCACCAAAGGAACATGTGACATACCTTGACAAAGAGTAGGTTATAGTGTTGTAGGTTGAGGTTAGATATATATAGTAGTAAGCAAGACATCTCAGTCACCATGTGTGAAGACTCTAGTAGGATAGTAGCAGTAATATTTATCCCAAAACACAACTAATCAACCTTTAAAGGTCACAACTCCCTCTATCATAATTAACACCAAACAAGTCATGTCCAGAAAGATAAGGTCAAATTATCCATGACCTAGCTAGGAGAGGTTACCACAATCCACTCTTAGGATGAGGGAGGTCATCACAATCCATGGCCCAACTAGGGGAGATCATACATAGTCACAATCCATTAGGATAGACCTTACAAAGTCACAAATAAGGTTTAGCATCCCCAGAGGGATGATTCCAAAGCTAACAGTCCAAGAGTAGCCCACATAAATGAACACGGCCTATATTTTTAGTAGCAAAATGGTCTTGGATCAACCTAATACATTCACGTGTCAGCTTCATAAAGTCACAGTCCAGCATGACAGCATGAGAGACACCACACATTCCACGGGTCAGATGCATAAGGTCACAATTCAGCAAGAGAGAGACTACACAATCTATGGGTCATATGCATATGGTCACAACTCAACACAACTCGTGATTCAACAGAGAAGGGAGCACAAATCAACCCTTAAACTCAGATTTGGTAACCTAGGAATGAAGCAGTGGAACCCTATTGAACATACTCCTTGACTCCAAACATAAATATCAGAGCTGAGATGCATCTTCTTGGATGGATCCATAATGAAGGATAAGACTTGTTTTTATAAATTGAAAGGACTTCTAAGGGTATTTATTCAAACCCAGATTTTAGGATGGTTACCAATAAAAAAAATAGGCCGACTTAGTATAAGGTACCAAAGGTCAAAATGGTCACATAAATAAAAACAATAAAAACAATAAGGTTAGGTCATCATATCAAAGAGGTCATGGTACCACATAAAATAAATGTGCTAGTACAAAAAGTACCATAAGTCAACTAAAGGTGACAACAAGGTGGTAAGGAAACCCCCATACCCACAAGACCAAGGTGTACCATAAAAGTGGGGGGACAACCCATTTTACCTATAGGACCAACAAGACCAAGGAATTTAATATTTTCTCTCTCACAGTATATCACCATGTGTGTTCCATATATCTTTATCATCAATGTACAAGGAGAAGGAAAATGGATAATGTGCCACTAGAAAAAAGGCTAGTATAAAATACTATATAAATATATAGAGAGAAAAGGGAACAAGCAAAGAGGAGATGAATGGTAACATAAAACCATGCAAGTGAAAACACTCTACTCCCACTATTTTTAGTAAATACCCATGAGCACAACAATACACTTTTGGAGTAATTCATAATGAAGTAGGATGCTATAATGATATCTCAACATCTTGATAACACAAAATATAATGCATAACAATAAAATTAAAAAAAACCCATCTGAATAATGCCTTCGATTAATTGCAAAAATAATAATTAAAAGATAAACAGGATAACAAAAGAATATACCATTTTCAATCACATGTTAAGATATAATTGCAATCAAATTCAACATTAAACATATTGATATTAAATGCTAGATGGTCTATGTTCTCAAATAACACGAAAACATAATTCAACCTTAAACCCTTTCCTTTTCTCCTCAGACAATTATAGTCATCACTTCTCACATCACAAATGTTTCAAAATAACGGGAAAAAGGTTGTTATCATCCCCGGTCAATGCTATTAAGGGAAAGCATTTAATTAATAAATGAGTCAATGGTACAAAAATTTCATAAGTACATTTATTGGTTTCCTATACTAGTCATTATCTCAAATATCCATAAGAAGAATCTACGACTAAAGACATTCCATTCAATATTTACTCAATGAATGAGAAACTATGCTACAAAATGTGATAAGTACATTGATTGGATACCTATTCCTGCCATTTTCTCAAATATGCATCACAAGAAGCTATGAGTTAAGACGAACTCTTCTGCTTGATCTATTATTTTTCTGCAAAAAATAGTGATTATAGGGGCAACTATACAAAAGGTAACCCTCGGGAAATCTAGTAGACCTATGATTGACAAAATGTTGTGGAAAGGTGAACTTATACAGTTTGAGCTACATGAAAGCATCTCAACTCAAATAAATGCTCATCATTAGAAATGCGAAGTGAAATTTGAATACTAGTCAACAAGGTTTCTTGCTCCCAAGTTATGTGTACATATGCATACAAAGGTCTCATTGAATATACCTCACTCAATCATGAAAGAAACCTCTAAGAGAAAAGCACCCAAGGATGAGACAACATGTTTCCAAATCAAGCAAACAACATTCCTGGAAATTTCAAAATAGTGCATTCCATTGGGCAGAGTGACACACAAGAAGTGCTCCAACAGCTAGCATAAATCTCCAAGAAGGCACCTTCATTCATCAACAATAGCATACATAGACTTCAAAAAGCAGATCCAAATCTGGTAAAGGATAGTGCCCATTTATCCATTTATGGCTTGAAAAGAAAACTAAAACCATCTATAACAGTGCCTTGATTTTAATATTATTCCTCATAACTACTAAAAATATATTTCACAAAAGCACATAGCTTAGACCCATAAGTACTCGCTGAAGGCTCAACAATCCAGCATGGATATGAAAGTAAGATAATGCTCAATAGTCAACTAATGTTAGTCTAGTTTGAAATTTGGTACTTATCCATAACTGTAACACAAATGTCAACTTGATGTTTGGCACATCTCATTTTTTATCAAATGAAAACAATAGAAACAACTATATTATTAAACCTGGAATTTAAGAGAAATACATCACTTTTCTTTAAGTTATATGCATCCCTTTTCAAGGCTATCATTAGTAAACTACAAGCTTTGGGTATTGCTAGTCATGATTACATTACAGTTATTTGGGTTTTGGATTTGATGTCCAATCACTTTGGAATACATTCATTCACAGGGCACCTCTCTCACAATCGATGCTCATAGAGAAAACATAAGAGCTCATGTTAGAGCCGTTCAAACCCCTAAATGGTTGATAATTAGCAATTGCTGCTAACATGAACTATCCATAGTTCTAACTTCTAAATGACTCCAATTCTGTAAAATCTACCACATCTCTCTTTCCACCAAAGGAAACATACTGGTCCTATCTGAAGGTCCAGTTATTAAAGCACATTTGGAATTTTCAGTCAGTAAAACTGATGTGAAAACATAAATAAGGAAGTTGATGCAGTTGGGACAAGTAAGCAAGTATCATGATAGAAAGAATATATTGTCCCGTGAGTAATCACTTTTTTTTTCTATCAAGTACTGAAGCGCTTCCTGACAATGGCCCAATTGCGAGGTTCTACTTTTGTAGTAACTTTCATCTCCATTCAACTTGCATTAAGGTTATACCTTGACATAACAATTTTTCGCAGTGCAGTTTTTCCACACCGAACATACATTTAGTGGAACATAAATTTAGTGGAGCTCCACTCTAGTATGAAGTACTATCCAAATGTGCTAGAAGTTTACTTGCAATTGTTTCATAAATTAAAAATTCCCTTCATGTCAATGGTGGATTTCCAGGCCAATGAAAGCAATCGGCTAATATAACCCCCAACAAGGTTAAAGTCCAATATGGAATTCTCAATAGAAAAAAACAAATTCACAAATAAAAAAAACTTGATTTCATTAATAGGAGATACTAGTGGATAATTATGGTAAAAATCAAGGCAAGCTTTTTCCAAGGACCTAGAGGGGAATTATAACAGAATCACTACTCAAGGCCTTGCTAAATTTAGAAACTACCAAGATGCTATTACAGACTCAGACACTTGGATAAGAATAAGAAAATAAAGTTTATATGCTTAAGGAGAGTGAATAATGGCAATGATGGTATATTATTCTTATTTCATCCCTTATAATTAATATATGATCTATTTTTCTGACATAAAATCCTAATCATATAGGGATTCCATGTAAGGAAAGTTGATCAAACCTGAAATGCATGCAAAAATTAGTCAAAGGAAAGAATTCAATTATCGGTGGTATAATCCTCACTCAATAATGAGAGAAACCTCCAAGAGAAAAGAATCCAAGGATGAGACATAATGTTTCCAAATCAAGCAAACAACAATCCTGGAAATAGTGCATTCCATTGAGTAGAGTGGCACACAAGAAGTGCTCCAACAATTGGCATAAATATGCTAAGCGCTACATCCTAGATGATCATTGATGATTCCATAGTGATGATTCTTCATGGAGTATGTGGACTGTTTGACCTTGAAATAGGGCCTTGTTTGGTTGCCATTTATTTATACAACTAATCCAGGCACAAATAATGTTCACATATACAATTGTGAATCACTTCATATTGGTCTTTTGAAAAGGCTGCAATATACCAAAGTATGCTATGGACACTAGGGTTTCAAATATGCTAGTGTGTTAGGTGCATGCTGCTAATCACAACCACTGGAAATTTCATCCAACACAGCCAAACAAGTCCATACAATATTTGTGATTGGGGTACAATTTGTGTGGAAGAGCAAGGATGCCATAGAATGTTTCTATGTTCACTCCAAGGGATTCCATAAATGCTGATGATGAAAATTGTTGCCAATAATCCACATTTTGTTGGTGTGATTATCCAAGGAATGTCTTCAAACTATTGTTCCAACTGATGGGCATGATACTGGCTTAAATTTGCTTAGGAATTCCACCTTCAGGACAACCTCAATAAACCATAAAATGCACCTCTTTTGTCTAAGTTTTAATGTTAAACCTAAATTATTTTACTCTTTAGGTTTTCTATTTTGATTATCATGGGTTTAGACTTGGAAAGCTAACAATGATATATTTTTGCAATTATATGTTTTTGGCTTGAGAATTTTTCCATTTATTCTATTTCTTTACATTCTCTTATTGGTCATGCTAGACTTAGTAGTTTAGCCAAATCTGTGTTGATGTATTTGTAACTTCGGAATGTATTCACTTGTATATTTTATATTGTATTTCATTGTACCCCGACGAAGATGTTTGTTCCTCCAATCGGGAGAGTCATTAATATAATAAATCCATGCAAAGTCATTGAGGTTAACCCTCCATTGTAATTCGGGGCTATAGTCCTCATACTTGAGTGGTATTAAGGTTATTAGACTCTCCTAGTGAGGTCGTCCCTGTAAGAGTAAAAGTCAAGTGGGAAAAAAGTATAAATAGAGAGTGAGACTCTCTATTTGAAACAAACCCTCACTCAACTATAGTGCATGAGTGAGAGAAGAGGAGCTTGAAAAAGTGAGAGAGAGAACATATGTTGGAGATCATCTTTGTGTTTTTGTGTTTTACTTTTTCTATTGGTGCTCATTCTATCTCTGAGGAAGTCGCGGGGTTTTCTCCTTTATGGTTTCCCCGTGGAAAACTATTTGTGTCTCTTGTCTCTTGTGATTATTGTTGTGCATGTTATTCTCCAAGATAAGATCCTAGATCATATTGATTAAATGATAAAAATCTAACATGGTCTCAGAGCTAACCTGAGAAGAAGACACTGTGCAGCTGTAGAAGGTAGAGCTTATTATTTTTTAGGTCTCTCTCCACAGATCATCAACAAAAGGAGGCTAGGTTGACTCTCCATTGAAGGGCACATCTTTCTGTCGAAGTAGAATTTGATTCTAAACATTTTTCAGTTTTTGACCTACCACTATAGCAGGAAATTAGGGATTTTCACAAAAATGGAATTTTTGAGTGAGCCCAACATAGGATTGCTCTCCTCCTCAAAATCAAAGTTTAGAGACCAAGATCAATTTTTTTGGTTGGTATAACTCCAGAAAAGTCAAACCCTATATTTCCCCTGAACTAGAAAACTAGAACTGCAGAAGGTTAGCTCCAGATCCAGTTCAGGAATCTCAAATTGGTAAGATCTAAATATTTTGTATTTCCATTTGAGGTTCTCATTTAATATGTCTCATCACACCAATCTTGATGAAAATATTGAAGGAGGTGAAAAATTCCGAGCATATAAGTATAGGATCTCACTAGTTCTTGAAGAAAATGAATTGGACACCTACATAAGTGGAGAAGTTCGAGTTCCAAAGGGAGATGAGGCTAAAGCCTTACATAAGAAGAACATGGCCAAGGTCAAGAGGATTATTGTTGATTCTATCAAGGATCACCTTATACCACATGTGTCTTCCCTAAAGACACCTAAAGAGATGTTTGATTTCTTGACCAAGCTATTTAAAGGGAAGAACATAAATTAGAAGATGACTTTGACAAACCAATTGAAGAATGTAAAGATCCAGAATGCAAAGACCATACAATCATACTTTACAAGGGTCTCTCAAATCAAAGAACATCTTGAAGCAGTAGAAGAAGAAGTAGATAATGGAGAAATTGTGATGACCACATTGAATGGTCTCCCTAGGTCATGGGACTCCTTCATTCAAGGGATTTGTGCTAGAATAAATTTAATCACTTTCAGTAGGCTGTGGGAGGAATGCTCACAAGAGGAAGCTCAGATAGTAGCTTGAGAAGAAAAATATGGGAAGTGAAGATCAAGCTCTCACAACACACACAAATAAATTCAAAAAGGATCACCATCATCCCTGTTAGAATATAATCCGTTAGGGATTATAATATTGTAAATAAATAAATACGAATAGTTGGAAGCCGAAAAGGCTGAGCGGAAGGTGAAACCCAACCGCCATGATATTTGTATAAGTATAGGCTTTTGCATTGGAATAGTTAATCAATCGGGAGTTATTACCAACAAGTGGTATCAGAGCTTGGTTACCTGCCTGCCGTAACTCCTGACTGCTGCATTTCAGCCCTGGCATTCTGCCTGCCAGTCTGCTCTTTCAGACTGCCTGCCCATCGCCAGTCTGCCCCTGCGCGCATTCGTTTTCTGCTAGAATCAGTGTATACCTAACCCTAATTTCTTAGCTGAATGAACGCCCTTCTCTGAGGCTGCGTTAAGATTGCAGTGAGCCTGCATCTACCTTTTTCGTGCTACGATATTGTGCTGAGATTTTGTAGAATGGAGCACTTAGCGCATTGGTGAAAAATTTGTCCTGTATCCTGCACGCCTTCATAATATGCACTCAGACCTACATAAAAAAAAATGGGTATGATATTATAAGTTCTAGAATGGTTCCATGTACCAGTCTCTTCATTTGTTTTAATTCGTATTGATAGAATTTGAGTCTCACGCCACTCTACGTGTCTGGAAACCCTAATTTTTTTGTGGGCCGCATCTTCATTCCTTAAGCCTGAAGCCACTTTCTCATATTTGAACGGGATTGCTTCGTTCACAACATCCACAATGTGAAGAGACCACCACTTGTTGATTACTCCTCCATAAGTTCCCCTCTTCCAGTCGTGTGAAGTGCGTCTCTGTGTGTAGTTGTGTGAAGTGCGTTCTCCATGAATAGGGTTAGGGTTCCCGCCTTGTACTCTAATTGCATCTAACGCGTTCCCCCATGCTTCGCTCAAGGCAATGAGAAGGGAACAGGTGTCCCATGGCAAGAGTGGGATTATTTCCTGCTCCACAATTTCATGAAGAATACCAGCGATCAGTGAGAAGCGTCCATGGCGTTGAAATGGAAATCCTTTGAAATTAGAGTCCATTTGTTATCTGAATCATGGCATACTGCGTGGAGCTGTGAATGCATGATGCATGGTGAACCCGACGTGAAAAAAAAACTGAGTGGTGAACCTGCGTGGAGACTACCTGCCGCCTGCGTGATGGACCTGGAGGAATAATGCTTGCTGGAGATATAATGCTTACTGGAGATATTATATCTTGAAGACTGCATGTGTTGATGAGCCTGTGACTGATATTTGATCTGCTTGTATACACTTCCTTGAAGACTGCTTGGTTAAAGAGCTGTGTGGAGGAGACTGCGTATGAGAAGAGACTGCGTTGAAGACTATGCATTGAAGACTGAATGGTGCACTGAGCGTTGAATGAACTGAAGAGACTGCGTCGGAATGCGCTGAAGAAACAGCGTGAAGAGACTGCGTGGTGCATATATGCACTGATATATAATACTTGCTGCTTGACTGATATATCAGAAATACCTATCAGTGGTATCTCTTGAAAAATTGTATTCTCCTTTGTGAAAATAGCCTGCTTGTAATTCCACCATATATGAGCTGCAAAGTCTGACTGGTGTATGAGCCTTTGTGCTGATTTTTCATGTGAATATTGTGTGAATATCACTCAGCTGCGATATAGTTTGACCTTGTTTTATGCGTGAGTTTATATGCTAAGTTTATATGCTGCATATATTGAGCTTACATGCTGCTGAATATGAAGACTGACAATTTTCTGTAAAGAGTCTCTTCTGAAGATTTGTATCAGTATCGGTTGGCTTTCCCGAATCCTTCAGTCATACAAGTTACGGCCCCAAAATTTATCAGCATTCTCGTTGCACTTCATTAGTTGAAATTTGAAAGGTTTGAAGTATGAAAGAACATTTCCAATACATTAGCATAAACCCTCTCTTTGTATTGTGGCCGTGAAGCGCTGCTTTCAATCTTTATTTGCCCTATAATTTGGGCCTGAGTGTTTGCAGTCTATTGTGTTGCAATTTGCTCGTTTTAGATGTCAGAAAATGAAGATTGATATATTATACATTGCGTGACTGCAAAATATTAATATATCACACATATATTGCTGAGTTGGAGACTGCGTGTTGGTGACTGCTGTCTAATTGAGGAGCAGCCTGAACCCTAACTTTTGTTGAGTTTTTTTTGTTGAATAATAATGTATGTTGGAGAGTGCTGCGATTTGTATTTGCTGCTGCTGTGACCAAGTTGACGATTGACATTACCAATTGCATGAAGACTGCTGAAGACTGCGTTTTATGCTGAATAATTACACATATTGCTAGTGACTGATATATTCTGATTTCTTCTCCCTGAAATTGCTGCGAATTGAAGCTGCGATACTATTATTGTATCTCTTTAAAACCTGAAGTTGATATTGTAAAACACCTTGGTAGAGACTGTAGACCTGCAAGGTTCTTATTTTTTTCTATTTCTACCTGTCATATCAGTTTATTATTGTAAATTACACTAACGGTTATAAAGATGCACTCTTTGGCATCTAGTATTGGTGCTGCCCTAGATGGCAAAGACCAATCCAAAGACCCTTCCAAGGGAGATTGCAGCAAGAGAGGATGTGGAAGAATAAATTTCAGAGGCAGAGGGGGCAGAAGCAAAAGATCAGATTTGCAGTGCAAGCGTTGCGGAAAGACTGGGCCATTAGAGGAAATTTGGGGTCTAAAATGGGCCTTATAAGAAAATGTGCCAAAATAAGTTTTTGTGAGTTGGAATTCAAGAACCAATAGAATTTCAATAAAATAAGTCAACCATAATGGTTGAATTGGCATATTTGTCATTAAAAAAAACTATTTTTTTTGTTCATATTTTCGACATATCTCATTGTGTTTTTACTCAAATTTCGATCGGGGGAGCTCGTTGGATGCGGAATTTGATTCCGCATCCAACGAGTACCTACTCTGCATACTTTTGACGGACCCCGCTACCCCAAAAACAAGAAATACCTGAAAAAACGTGATGATGATGTCATCACCACGTTTTTTCAGGTATTTCTTGTTTTTGGGGTAGCGAGGTCCATCAAAAGTATGCAGTATGGGTACTCGTTAGATGCGGAATCAAATTACGCATCCAACGAGCTCTCCTGATCGAAATTTAAGTAAAAACACAGGGAGATATGTCGAAAATATGAACACAAAAAGTAGTTTTTTTCTTTCTTCCTCCAAAATTAATCAATATTATTTTATTATTTTAACTATTATTTTATTATTTTAAGTATTATTTTATTATTTTCCTTAGGAGGCCCATTTTAGACCCCAAAATTCCTCTAATGACACATCAGATCAGTGTTGGGCCTCATGGGACTCCATCAAAGACAAACACAACCAGAAGAAAGATGACCAAGATGCTAGTAAATCTTCTGATTCTTGTATTGTTGCACATTGTAATCTTGGATTTAATGAAATGACTTCTCTTTCATCTTATAAAGATTGTTGGCTGCTTGATACTAGTGCAACATCACACATGACATTTAGAAAAGACTGTTTTGAAGAATTGAATGAAACAATAGATGGCATAGTTTACTTTGCAGATAAGTCAAGTATTAAACCAAAGGGAATGGGCACCATTCGACTGAAGATGCCTGGATTCCCTGATTTCTTGTTGAAGAACGTTCTCTATCTTCCTGAGTTGCAGAGAATCCTGCTGTCCATGGTGGAAATTCGACAGCAAGGCCATTCGATCCACATGTTTGATGGAATCGTTGAAATAAGAAAGTCCTCTGACAACCAAGTCATCATGACTGGATATGAATATGGGAAGCTAT
>LPNX010539407.1:566174-600179 GCA_001517045.1 Pseudotsuga menziesii | reverse complement strand
GTTGGAAGCCGAAAAGGCTGAGCGGAAGGTGAAACCCAACCGCCATGAGATTTGTATAAGTATAGGCTTTTGCATTGGAATAGTTAATCAATCGGGAGTTATTACCAACAATCCCAAAGGACACTTTTCCAAATATTGTCCCAGAAATAGAGGTGGATCCCATAATAAGAAGATCATCAAAAGAAAACATCATGCTCACACTAGAGAGGATGATGAACCTCCCAGGGAGAGAGTCAAAGAAGAAAGTGAAGATTCTTCAAGTGATGAAGAGTGTGTTTTGATTTCTGACCTCACATGGACTGTTACACATGGAAGAAATGATTGGCTCATAGATAATGGGGCTTCCAAACATATGAAGGGATTCAAAGAATCCTTTGTGAAACTATTTGAACATGAGTTGCTCCACAAAGTAAAACTTGGGGATGACTACTAGTATCCCATAAAAGGAAGTGGTGAATCCTCCTATAAGCTAGACTATGGAAAATATATGAAGATGAAGGATGTCTTGTTTGTACCAAGACTAAAGAAGAATATTTTCTCCATATCTGGATTGGATGCAAAAGGTATGAGGGTTGCATTTGTAGATGGCCAAGTCCTTATGTGGCCAAAGGGGAATACTATAGATGATGCAGTAGTGATTGGAGAGAAAGAGGGAGGCTTATACAAATTAAAGGGCCAACCAGAACAAGCCTTGGTCCATGACTCAATAGAGCCAAGAGAACTTTGGCGTAGAAGGATTGCACATGTGCACTATAGGGCACTACCACTTGCAAGAAAAGTCGTTGAAGGTCTTCCAGAAATCCAAGCAACGCATGAAGGAATTTACAAAGGATGTGCAAAGGGAAAGAACACCAAGAAGACATTTCCAAGTAGTGAGAACAAGGAAAAATGAATCTTGGAAATCATCCACTCCAATGTATGTGGTCCGATGTCATCTAGTTCATTGAGTGGGTATGTGTATTATGTTTCTTTCATTGATGATTTTTCTAGGAAGACATGGATATACTTCTTGAAAAGAAAGGATGAAGTATTCAGTAAATTCAAGGAATTCAAATCCTTGATCGAGAACCACATAGAGAAGAACATCAATACCTTTCGATCAGAAAATGGCGGAGAATTCACATAAGATGAATTCAAAGAATTATGTAGAGAGTCAGGGATTAAGAGGGAGTTGACCACTCCATATAATCCACAACATAATGGGGTTGCAAAAAGGAAGAAGAGAAATATTATGGGAGTAGCAAGGGAAATGATTCATGATCAATATATTCCTATGCATCTATGGGAAGAAGCTGCTAGGACATCTGTGTATGTACAAAACCATACTCCGAATAGAGTAATTGAGAACAAGAAGCCAAAAGAAGTCTTCTCTGGTAAGAAATCAGAAGTTAGGCGTCTTCGAATGTTTGGTTTTCCAGTGTACATACACATTCAGAAAGAAAAGAGGACAAAGTTAGATCCTCGAGGAAAGAAGGGTATATTTGTGGGATATAGTGAAAGCTCTAAATCTTACAAAATGTATTTCCCGGGATTCAAGAAGATTGAAATCAGTAGGGATGTGAATTTTGACGAAGACTTGGCTTACAACAAATCCAGAAAGAGACCCATTGAAGACATTAAAGAAACAAAAGTACCCAGGATCTAAGATACAACTATGAATGATGCAACTCCAGAAGAAGATCGATAAATGGAAGAATCTCGGGAACCTATAGATCCACCCTAGGAGAATAATCCTTACCAGAGGAAACCTGAATCGGTACGAGAGGCTATCCAAGCTGTAGAGAGATATGGGGCTTTAGAAGAAATGCATAGAGAAAGAAAAAAAACGAGGTCCTACTCCAGTTATGTATCCCTACTATGTGACATCATTAATAAATAACCTTCCAACTATGAAGAAGCAACGGAAAAGAAAGAATGGAAGGATTCTATGATCGAGGAGTACGAGTCGATCATGAAGAATGATGTCTGGGATGTAGTATCGAGACCAGAATGGAAGTCTGTTGTAACTTCCAAATGGATCTACAAGATCAAGCATGCTGTAGATGGCAACATAGAGACATATAAAGCAAGATTTTTGGCATGTGGCTTATCCCAGAAAGAAGGGATAGATTATTAGGAGACTTTTGAACCTGTAGCCAGATACACTTCCATCAGGTCAGTACTTTCTCTGGCTGCAGTAATGAAATGGAAGATACACTAGATGTCAAAACACAATTCTTGAATGGTGTAGTAGAAGAGGAAGTGTATGTGGAGCAACCACTTGGTTTTGAGACACATGACAGGGAGACTCATGTGTGCAAATTGAAGAAGGCCCTGTACAGTTTGAAACATGCACCCAGGACATGGGACGACATAATTGACAGCTTCCTGAATGGCTTGGGATTTACCAAGAGTAAAGCGGGTTCCAACCTTAACTATAAGGTTAAGGAAGGGAACCCAGTGATACTCCTACTGTATGTGGATGACCTATTTGTGACAGGTGGGGATGGGTTGATTGCTGACACAAAGAGGAATCTTGCTGCTAAGTTCGAGATGAAATACTTCGATATGATGCACTAATTTCTAGGCATGGAGGTGTGGAAGAATGCAGATGGAATCTCCCTGGGATAAGGGAAGTATGCAATAGATATCCTGAAAATGTTCGGGATGATGGGTTGCAAGGCCATGACCACACCTATGGCATCGAACATGAAGCTATTGGGTGATGCTTCATCAAATTCAGTTGATGCTATGATGTATTATCAGATGATTGGGTCATTGATATACCTGATGAACACGAGACTAGATATTTGCTTTGTTGTGAACACATTGAGCCAGTTCCTAATGGATCCAATATGTATTCACCTAATTGCTGCAAAGCATAATTTGAGGTACCTGAAGGGTACAGTTGACTATGGGCTCAAATATGAAGCGAATTAGAAGATTAACCTGGAGGGTTATGTGGATTTGGATTGGGAAGGTAGTGCCATTGATAGGAAGAGCACTTTGAGGTGTTGTTTCAGTATGGGATCAGGTGTGATCTGTTGGTTTAGCAGGAATCATTCCTAAGTTGAACTGAGTACATCCGAATTAGAGTCTGTCACAGCTTGTTTGGCTAGTTGTGAGGCAGTGTGGCGAAGGAAGATACTATCTGATTTGTTTGATCTCCATTTGGATGCTACTTGTATATATTGCAAAAATCAGTGTTGTGTAAAGTTGTCTTAGAACTCAGTGTTCCATGACAAGTTGAAGCACATCGAGATCAACTATCACTATATCAGGAATATGGTGTAGAGAGGAGCAGTGGCTCCAGTATGTTGCGATGGACGATCAAATAGCTGATGTGTTGACCAAGCTGTTATCCTTAGTGAAGTTTGAGTACTTCATAGAGAAGCTTGGTGTTCATCAGATCGAGGTTCCTTCCAAGGGGAAGTGATGATTCCAAAAGCCTTTCTGACATGGTGGCAGGATTGGTTACTCCCATGGTCAGATGTAAGTGTTGCTCCTTTCTGACATGGTGGTAGGATTGGTTCCTCCCATGGTCATATGTAAGTGTTGTTCCTTTCTGACATGGTGGAAGAATTGGTTCCTCCCATGGTCACATGTAAGTGCTTTGCCTTTCTGACATGATGGCCAGATTTGTTCCTCCCATGGTCAGATGTAAGTGCTGTGCCTTTCTGACATGGTGGTAGCATTGGTTCCTCCCATGGTCAGATGTAAGTGTTGTGCCTTTCTGACATGGTGGTAGGATTGGTTCTTCTCATGGTCAGATGTAAGTGATGTTCCTTTCTGACAAGGTGGCAGGATTGGTTCCTCCCATGGTCAGATGTAAGTGTCGTGCCTTTCTGACATGGTGGTAGGATTGGTTCCTCCCATGTTCAGATGTAAGTGATGTGCCTTTCTGACATGCTGGCAGGATTGGTTCCTCCCATGGTTAGATGTATGTGTTGTGCCTTTTTGACATGGTGGAAGAACTGGTTCCTACCATGGCTAGATGTAATTGTTGTCCCTTTCTGACATGGTGGCAGGATTGGTTCCTCCCATGGTAAGATGCAAGTGTTGTGCCTTTCTGACATGGTGGCAGGATTGGTTCCTCCCATGGTCAGATATAAGTACTAAAGATGTGAATACCTACGTGGAGGCTATGCCTACATCCAACAAGGTTGGCTCTGTATAACTTCCTATGATGAGTAGAATTGAGAGATAGCACCATTTGCTCGAGATAGCGGAAGCAATTATGATGATGATCCAGCTTTGATCTAGATAGTAATACGATAATGTACTTAAAAATGCCATAATGAAATCTTTTTGACAACTAGAGCAAAAAAAAGCATATGAAGACGTTGTAGATTTTGCGTTTTATAAGAAAGAATGAATATATAGTACATACCAAGTTGACTTGTTTGAGAATAAAATTTAGGTTTTTATAGTAACAAAACATATATAGATAATACAACATGGACATGTCAAAATGGTAAACAGTAACACATAAAAGTAGATAAAAGCAAATTTTCATTTAATGCTAACAAAGGAACATGTGATATAGTGGTTATTTTCTATGTTGAGTTGAACCAATAAATGGTGAAACATATAAGTAAATAATACCTCTTAAAAACAAACACAATCTATTTCTTATGCTATTTAAGAAATACATACAATAATGGGAACACCATAAGTGTGAAGAATATAAAAAAGTGTGTTGATGGCAAGTACATGTCTAGAGCAAATAGCATACATGGTTAGAGCATATAAATGGAAGATTTAAGCAAATTATGCTTATAAATACTTTGAAGAAAGAAATGGTTCCTCTTGTTTCCTACGTTGGACATAGGCATTGTCTTGCATTCGAGAGTATCTAGAAAAGGAGAAAGCTAGAGACATGTGAAGGTCTGAAAGAGATTTAACTCTTTATATTGCAGTGAATATAATGCCTTGTTTGTCAACGTTTCCAATATCTATTGTTGAATTTTTTAGGGTCATACCTTGTTTATGTATTGTTAAACCCCATGCCATATGAATTAGTAGTTTCCTACGCGAGCCTCTTGTTATGGGAGAGATGGGAACATGATTAGGAATAGTAGCATCCGATGGGGGTCCTTTGTAGTGGAGGAATTCAATAACAACAAATGATGGTAAGGTAGGAGGTTGATTGTTGGAGTTGTAGACAATGGAAATCACTTTTCCAAGCGATTATTTAACAAGGTCTACTCCAACCCATAATTTAGCAGTCAAAGACCTCTTGACCAAAAGAAAGAAGGACCTTCAAGAGAAATTGTTCATCATCTATGGATTGATAGACATGTTGATTCCATTGTTATCAAAAGCAATGCATAATTGGCATGTTAAGGTGTTTTAACATGTTTTTGTTGTGCAATGAAACATAGCTATTAGTGGCATACAAGTGGGTGGAATGTTCAAACGAATAGTTCTCTGCATGTGAAAGGGATGATGTTGTTGTTGTCATTAGGAGTTCCCAATGTTCAAGTGTTGGTGTTGCATTTTGAAGGTTCAATAAGATTTGGCGAAAGGAAATTTGAGAAGGGCTATCTCCTTGTTGGAGAAAAATGGTTGAGAGTGTAACAAAAGTGTCGAATGTACACCAAATAACATTGCTACGTGACGTGCCTACATACACGGGGATGTCCTTTACAAGGGGAAATTGGTGAAAGTCACCAATAAGGATCATGGAAAAACCACCAAAGGGCACTGTACATTGGGAAGGGAAATCTTCACGTAAACGTTCATCAATCCGAGTTAAATTGTTTGGTCCAATAAAGCTCATTTAATCAATGAGAATATATCAGATATGGCAGAGTTATTCTTGAAGGTTTGAAAGGGATTGGCCTTCAAGAGGGTGCATTTCAGAAATGGGTATTCGAAGAGAAAAATGTCTTGTAAGTGCAAGTATGTTAAAGGAAACAACACCAGTTGGAGCTAGGAGAAGAAAGGGGGAGGAATTGTTTCCAGATCCATTTTGGTGTGCAGATTTTAGGTAATAAATTACGTAAGACTTCCTTGTTCCTGCAGTACCTTGAATGACCATTGAGTGGGTTGGGGTTTGTAGTGTTTCCAAAGTGGGAAAGCACAAGGTCAAAGGATATGCGTTGTGTGGGAGACAAGGAATCTAGTGAATTGGATGACAAAGAGGTTTCTTCATGTAGTTGGGTGGACAAGAGATTGAGGTCAATGACTGATATGGTTGTTTCATGCAAATGTGAAGGGTTATTGTTATGTGTCCAATTGCTATTTTTGTCAAAATCACGATGCCCAAGCATTTCAAGGTCAGTGAGGAGATTGATGCTGGGGAGATGTAAGAGAACATTCGTATCAATCCTCCTCCTCCACATTCTCCACTTAGTAGTTTTCCAGTTACTAGAACAATTATAACAATTCAACAAGACACAATCTCACAAGGGAAAGAAGTAGACTATGATACATACACAAAAGAAGCTCAAGCTAGTTGGTAGGAACCCAATGGCCATTACAAAGAAACCCGTGTAGACAGAGACCCAATAGTAGAATCCTTTGCAAATGTAGTATTCTCACTAGAAACAAAGGCATATGCACAAAATATGGCTAAATAAATAGAGGACTATATGTCAATAAATAGAGTGGATGGCCTTATACAAACATATAGGGATAGAGACTAAAACCACTGTTGCGATAGATGTGCTATCGAAACTAACCTATAAATACTGCAAACCCAAAGGAACCTTGAACTAGAACAAATTCATAGATTTCCACTCAACAATTTTTGAGTTGCTTTCCACTCCACTATCAAATTGTTTTCCACTCCACTATCGAACTGCTTTCCACTCAACAAATCAAGTTTCATGCAAATAAATGGTTTGGAGGAATTGCTGTGTCATGACATTTCCAACATTATATAGAGAAAAAATGGTCCCCATTTTACTATATTGTTGCACATTTTTCCCTATCTGGACCATTTTGTAATTTAAAACATCTTAAATTGACAAATTTGGGAGCTAAAATCCTCGAAATTCTCTTTTTCCACAAAATGTGGAGGTCAAAAACACCATCGAAGCCTCCATTAGTGAAATTCCTCAGACGATTTGGAACATGAAAGTATAAATGTGAATTTTTTAGGGACATATTCAACCCATAAGGGCCACAACCTTGAATATAGAGCTAACTAACTGCTCATTTACCTATAGTGGTCAAAAGCATGATCAAAACAAAACCTCCACTGGTGAAATTCTAGTTCCATGGATGAAAGTGATAAATTTGATTTTTTGGGGGGTGAATTCAACCCACAAGGGCCACAACCTCGAATATGGGGCTGACTAACCATTTATTTCATTATGTTCCATAAATCAAGGGTGAATGAAAATAATAATGCCTCCATGAATGAAAAACTAGGGTGAACCAACTGCTACTGGCCTCCATGAATGAAAAACTAGGGCGAACCAACTGCAAATGGCCTCCATTACGAGAATTATAGGGAAGAACTCACAATTTAGCGCATGTTTCACTAGGATAAATTATATATTTTCCCGCTCTGAGGTCTCTCATGGGTTGGATATCTGATTTTTATTCATTGTGGTAATAATAAATGGTGAGCTAATTTCTATAATTTCAAAAAACCTTTTTAATATTACCCCTCTAAATTCGCCCAGGGTTTTTTATTACCCCTCTAAATTCACCCAAGGTTTTTATTACCCCTCTAAATTCGCCCATGGTCTATAAGTTGCCCCTAAAATCATCTCCGCATATGACCAACAAATAAAGGTCAACACAAGAGAAAGGGTAAGCACCATAAACCAAGGATTGATAAACTCTTATCACATTGCAAAATTAAGGATGCACCAAGAAGGTGGGGATAAAATCCATTTTATCTCTCTCTCAAATGTACAAGTGTTTAATACACTAATTGAAACTTCTATCATCACCATATAAGGAAGGTCAAAAGTACATGTTGAAGAATTGTTGTAATATTGATAGTATCAACTGTCAAAACTATGAGGTTTTTTTTGTTGTTGCTAAAAGCATATAAATGCATTTGCATTGATAAAACCAAAATAGACCTACTTGATAGGTTTAGAAATTTCTTCAAATAGGAAAAAACATGTGAGAATAGTACAAGTTTTTCAATGTAAAAAAGGTACTGAGCTGAAGAGATAATTGAGTATGCATGATTATAAAATTTATAAAAGCACATGAGACAAATTATTTATAGCCATGAACTAACATACACATTTCACTATTGCAAAGTCAAAGAAACAGTTGAAGATAACAAGAGAAGCAAACATGTATTTTGTTATACAAGCAGTACATGAGAGAAACCATTTATAGCTATGAACCATTAAATAAATTTGATTATTGTGAAGGGAAGTAAACAATTGAACATGGAAAGACAACTGAGATAGGAACCATTAAACACATTTGATTATTGCAAATAGAAATAAACAATTGAACATGGAAAGAGAACTCAGTATTATTATTTTTGAGCTATGAACTTTCAAGAATGTTAAATATATCTACTAAACCACATTCCATAACAAGAATTAAAAGCATATAGAGTTAGAAGGTCATCCTTTTTTTTTGGACACATTGTGAAAGCAAATGACAATAAAAGAAACAAATTGTGACATCATTTTAAAATGCACATTTTGAAGTTGAAGAAACAATAAACATATGTAAGAGATAAGTACAAAAAATTATACAACTAGAAATGTGAAAGTGCAACAAAACAAAGTTGAACTAAAAAGTTCCCAATAAGTATATAAAGAGTTGAAATAAGTTGTAAAGGGATCTGAATGGGGGAGATGACATATAACAAGTGGAAAAGTATAGGTTGCTAGAAAAAAAGATGGCAAAACAAAGTAGGTAAGTGTCTAGAATACTAAAATGTACAAGTAAAGTACAAGTCAATCATATATACATGCCAAGCAATGGAAATGACAACACCAAGAACAAGAGATTGAAGGACCAATATGTGTATGTCATAGAACCAAATCGTGTTGTATATACCTAATTGTCTCTTTCATGTATATGCATAGAACATTGAAGAAGTTGCTTCAATATAGAGAGAAACTTTGTGGTTGGTAATGTGCAATTAGTTAGAAGCAAAGATGATGCTTCAAAGTATGTTGCCATCTGCTACAATGATTTTATATGTTTGTCTATTTGTTGATAGTAGTGTGAAAGTTTCCTCAGGTATGCTAAATCTAGCTCTGTTTTGCAGCAAGAAAAGTGAACACGTTGAAGTAGGCCTCTCAATTTAAGGATCAGTTGAATTGTTGGCCGAATGTAATTAATTGGAAGAAGAAAGTATGATTTGAAGTATGTTTCTTTATCTTGTAACGCTTCCCTTTGTTCCTTAATTTGTTGATAGTAATACGATAATGTACTTAAAAATGCCATAATGAAATCTGTTTGACAACTAGAGCAAAAAAATGCATATGAAGACGTTGTAGACTTTGCATGCTATAAGAAAGAATGAATATATAGTACATACCAAGTTGACTTGTTTGAGAATAAAATTTAGGTTTTTAGAGTAAGAAAACATATATAGATAATACAACATGGACATGTCAAAATGGTAAACAGTAACACATAAAAGTAGATAAGAGCAAATTTTCATTTAATGCTAACAAGGGAACATGTGATACAGTGGTTATTTTCTATGTTGAGTTGAACCAATAAATGGTGAAACATATAAGTAAATAATACATCTTAAAAACAAGCACAATCTATTTCTTATGCTATTTAATAAATACATTCAATAATGGGAACACCATAAGTGTGAAGAATATGAAAAAGTGTGTTGATGGCAAGTACATGTCTAGAGCAAATAGCGTACATGGTTAAAGCATACAAATGGAAGATTTAAGCAAAATATGCTTATAAATACATTGAAGAATGAAATGATTCCTCTTGTTTCCTACGTTGGACATAGGCATTGTCTTGCATTCGAGAGAATCTAGAAAAGGAGAAAGCTAGAGATATGTGAAGGTCTGAAGGAGATTTAACTCTTTATATTGCAGTGAATATAATGCCTTGTTTGTCAATGTTTCCAATATCTATTGTTGCATTTTGTAGGGTCATACCTTGTTTGTGTATTATTAAACCCCATGCCATACGAAGTAGTAGTTTCCTACGCGAGCCTCTTGTTATGGGAGAGATGGGAACATAATTAGGAATAGTAGCATCCGATGGGGGTCCTTTGTAGTGGAGGAATTCAATAACAACAAATGATGGTAAGGTAGGAGGTTGATTGTTGGAGTTGTAGACAATGGAAATCACTTTTCCAAGTGATTATTTAATGAGGTCTACTCCAACCCATAATTTAGCAGTCAAAGACCTCTTGACCAATAGAAAGAAGGACCTTCAAGGGAAATTGTTCATCATCTATGGATTGATGGACATGTTGATTCCATTGTTATGCAAAGCAATGCATAATTGGCATGTTAAGGTGTTTTAACATGTGTTTGTTGTGCACTGAAACATAGCTATTAGTGGCATACAAGTGGGTGGAATGTTCAAACGAACAGTTCTCTGCATGTGAAAGGGATGACTCTGTTGTTGTCATTAGGAGTTCCCAATGTTCAAGTGTTGGTGTTGCATTTCAAAGGTTCAGTAAGAGTTGGTGAAAGGAAATCTGAGAAGGGCTATCTTCTTGTTGGAGAAAAATGGTTAAGAGCGTGACAAAAGTGTTGAATGTACACCAATTAGCATTGCTACATGACGTGCCTGCATACATAGGGATGTCCTTTACAGGGGGAAATTGGCGAAAGTCACTAATAAGGATCATGGAAAAACCACCAAAGGGGACTATACATTGGGAAGGGAAATATTCACGTAAACATTCATCAATCCAAGTTAAAAATTTTGGGCCAATAAAGCTCATTTAATCAATGAGAATATATCAAATATGGCAGAGTTATTCTTGAAGGTTTGAAAGGGATTGGCCATCAAGAGGGTGCATTTCAGAAATGGGTATTCGAAGAGAAAAATGTATTGTAAGTGCATGTATGTTAAAGGAAATAGCACCAGTTGGAGCTAGGAGAAGCAAGGGGGAGGAATTGTTTCCAGATCCATTTTGGAGTGCATATTTTAGGTAAGAAATTATGTATGACTTCCCCGTTCCTGCAGTACCTTGAATGACCATTGAGTGGGGTGGGGGTTGTATTGTTTCCAAAGTGGGAAAGCACAAGGTCAAAGGATATGAGTTGTGTGGGAGACAAGAAATCTAGTGAATTGGACGACGAAGAGGTGTCTTCATGTAGTTTGGTGGACAATAGATTGAATTCAATGAGTGATATGGTTGTTTCATGCAAATGTGAAGGGTTATTGTTATGTGTCCAATTGCTATTTTTGTCAAAATCACGATTCCCAAGCATTTCAAGGTCATCAAAATGGATGTTGTTTCCAGGAAGAATTTGAGAAAGAAGTTCCCATTCAACCATGGTATGAGGCAAGGGAAAGGGAATTGGGTCAGAGGTGGAATCATCAGATGGAGGTGTAGATGGAGCTTTTGGTACACGTTCAACATGCCATACAACATATGTGTCTTTAATGTGATGCCAGTGAGAAGTAATTTCAAAACTTGTGGTTCCAATATCATCAGGGAGGGCATGAAAAGGTTTGTATAGAAGAATTTCACTCCAACAGAATGGTACAAAAGACAAAGAATCAAATGGAGGAATGAAAGTGAATTGTGGAAAGACTCTACGAGGTGAGAAATACCAAGAATGAGCAACTTAAAGAAGGGTTAGATGTTCAAGGGAAGGGGGTATTTGCATGTATTCAAAAATGAAGAGGGGGGGGGGTTGTCAGAGGGGTGTTAGTTGCGCATTAAAAACATGACATAAAAAATTAGGCTCACAATAAAAAAATGATCAAATGCAAAGGACAAGAGGGAGTTTTTGGAGCATGTAACAAGTCTCTTGTGTGCTGATGTCTTGTTCTGCAACTATTTGTGCAAGGAATCACCTGATTGGATGAAGAACATGCCCATCAATTGGTGTTGCATGTGCAAGTCGAGAGAGAATAGCATGGTAGCTTTCTGACTTTGGATTTTCTTTTGATGCATACTTTAAAATGTATTTGAGGACAACATGCCTAGAAAGAATAGGTTGGCAATTGTTAACACCCAAAAAGTGTTCACTACCTCATCTACCCCACTACATGGCTCATTTGTCCATTTTCCTACCATATTTCCTTCAAAAACCTGAAAATCCCACCAAAAAGCCTCCAAAAGGCCTAAAATGCCTCCAAAAGGCCAAAAAACCCCTTTTTCCTCCAAAAATATCCAAAATTCCTCTAAAATAGCAAAAATCCCCAAAAGGGAAGAAAAAATATAAAATAATGAGGAAAAGGAGGAAAAAACCCTAAACAGCTGCCCTAAACCACATGGTTTCCAAAAACCATGGGCAAGCACTCCACCACTAAAAAACTATAAATAAGTGATGGAGACCCCTCATTTCACATCCACAGTCACAAGCATCCTCACTCTGCCAAAATTGCTCTTGAAACCCTAGCTCACCCTTTGAGCTACTTTCACCATTGAGAGCCCCTTTTGGCCCATTTCCACCACCGGAGAAAGAGAAGGAGCAGCTGGAGCTCGGAGCAACCTATCGGATCAGTGCAAAGGGATTCACCAACCTCCACATCGGAGGTAATATCAATAAAAAACCATTCTTTATATTTTGTTGTTTTGTTTCATGCACGTGTTTTAGATTAGTTTTTATTCTTGTTTAGCATTGTTATTTACTTTTTACTAAACTGCTACTAAGGAGTCAGTTATCCTTAGTAGGTGCTCATTCGCACAAGCTAGGGGTAAAACCCTAGCTACAGTTTTGGCGACTCCGCTGGTTTTTCTTTTGAATCTCTGTTTTCAGTTAGTTTTTTCCTTTCGGCTGTCCCTTTTGGCCTCTGTAAAATACGTTTTTTCCTTCTGTAGTCGTGTCCCAACTGCGTCTTTTAGGCCTTTACCTGCGACCCGGCCGCGGCTATCAGACCGTCTCCGGCGCCCTGCCGGCAGATTCAAGTCTGTTACCTGCGATCTGACCGCGGATATTTAGCCTGTTTTCTGTGATCTGGATGCGCCTGTTGGCCATTTTCCTGTGTCCCAACTGCGACTGTCAGCCCATTTGCTGCGACCCGAACGTCGTTTTTAAGCCCCCTAGCTACGTCCCAAACGTGATTTTCAGCCCATTTGCTGCGACCCGAACGCGGCTTTCAGCCCCCTAGCTGCGAACCGACCACTACTTTCAGCCCTTTCCCTGCTATCAGACAGCGTCTGTAGTCCAGAAAGCCGCGACCTATCCGCATCTGTTTCGTTCAAACCCGCGGTCCGACCGCTCGCTTTTGCCTCAAACTCGTGGCCTGTTTTCTGCATATTTTACTGTTTTTAAACCCAGCCCCTTTGCTGCAATATTTTCTGCACCTGCACAGCCACATGTTCCACCTGTAGCCTTACTTCCTTATAGCCTTTTCTGCAACATAATTTCTGTTCCATTTTTTTTGAAATTTCAGCATTTTTTCAGAAAATTTTGCATGTCAAAGTTGTGGATTCAATATTATTGATTAGAAGGTTGCCCCTTTGTGTGGCAGAGTCTATTTTGGGTTCATCACCTCACGAGCACACACTCTGTCACCTAATTCAAGTGAGAATTAAAAAACTACTTAACTCAACCAACATTCTAACCCCACTTGGGGAACACAAAAGAATCTTTGTAGTTAGGTAGGATCGGGGGGATAGGCTTCCAATAACACCCCTCGGTTACTTACACTTGAGACATAGCTGTTGTCCAATTAGGGAACCAAAATCCCCTAGTATTTTTTGGCACGGTCACCACCAGTTTACCAGAGGGTCTCTCCCTTAGGAGGGTTGAAGTCACGAGATTGGTTCCGGAGGCCTGAGTGGAATACCGCACTCCATTCAGTAACTGAAGGGATACCTTTCGTAGTTCTCGGGATATCCCTGGATAGGGGTATTGCGGTAAAAGGACCAAACGGCAGATTCACCTTTCTGGACGTGTCATGAATGGGCTATCTTAGTTGTCATTCTTCTAGGATTGACTTCCTGGTGTCCCTCCTGGTAGGGGGATATCTTAGCCACTTGGATTTCCTATTCATATTGTCTGACTTGGATTTCATCACCTTGCAGAGGATATGTCTAGATGATTTAGAATACTTTTAGTTAGGTGTTTGCATGCTCCCTTACCTCCTTTTGGTCTAGTGAGTCCACCGTTTTTATTTTTAGGAAACCTGCTATTTGTTGGTATTCTGACCATTTCTATTGACACTCCACCTATTGTAGAACAACTGTTACATTAGGTGTTTTGAGTTGGTTGTTGGCCTGAGTGCCCTATTTTTCGAGCTCTCCTTCTGCACACTCGGTTGCATTAAGGTTTTTGAGCTATTTTTTACTCACCTCAACCCACAGAGATTTGACACCATCTGTCACCATTGAGTCTTCGAGACATTCTCGACACCTTAGGGGCCAACCCCCATAGAACGGTTCACTTGACACCACCCATCATCGCCACAGATCATCTTCACTTGATACCACTTATCATAGAACTCGAGCCTTGTCACTTGACTCCACTCGTCAGCGGCATTAGACTCCGTCACCCGATAGTGATGCCCCTTATTTTACCTCCGATTCTGAGCCAGAGTCTGAGAACCCCATTTACACTGCCCCTACTATCCCCATGGCTAGCGTGACTTCCACTCCCGTCTTGGTAGAGATCGTTGGTGGCCCATCCACCACTACATTAGCC
Source organism: Pseudotsuga menziesii (assembly GCA_001517045.1). Taxonomy (NCBI): domain Eukaryota; kingdom Viridiplantae; phylum Streptophyta; class Pinopsida; order Pinales; family Pinaceae; genus Pseudotsuga; species Pseudotsuga menziesii. The sequence goes on along the minus strand of LPNX010539407.1, from coordinate 585,450 downwards.
ACCACTCCTGCTTTAGGTATGCCCTCCATGGGGCTCCCTTCTACCGTTCCCCTCACGGCTCCTATTCCCACAACAGGCATACCTATGCCCACCCCAGCATTGGCTCACACTACCCAGGGTGGTGCAGGACCATCCCACATCACCTTAGTTCCCCCACATGGGGGCAACCTCCCTAACGCTACCCCTCCACTTGGGGGCATTGGCCTCAACTTGGTCCAACCCACTACCGTGTCACATCCTCCTTCCAGTTTTCCATTCATGGCTAGTCTCAACCTGCATGACCTAGCCAGATTAACTAACGACCCTATCCGACACGACCCTGCGTGGCCTCACATGCCCACCAAGCTCCCCTCTGACATCCCTAAGTTCGAGGGCAAGGAAGGTGAGGACCCACAAAACCATGTTATGTCCTTCCATCTATGGTGTTCCTCCAACTCCATAGTGGACGACTCTATCCACCTCCGTCTCTTACAGTGCACCTTCACTGGCTCTGCAACCAAGTGGTATATCGAGCAACCCCATGGAACCCATGCCACCTTTGCTTCCCTTGCGTCAACCTTCCTGCAGTTCTTCCAATTACTTGTCTGCTATGATGCGGGCGTTGAGATCCTACTATCGTGCAGACAGAACACGGCTACCCACATCATGGACCACATTCATGAGTGGCGTCGACGCCGTAGCCTATGCAAGATTAATTTAGATGACCGTATCTTCCTGGATTGGTTCCTCAAATCCCTCCTTCCTGTCATTGCTAAGGATGTAGCATCCAAAAGACCCCAGTCTGAAGAAGAGGCCATCCTTAAAGCCCAACAATTCGACCTCATTTACGCCCAGTCAGGGTATCTCTATACCATCATACCTGACGCCCCTCGCGACGAGTCTTCCCAGCACGACGCACCGGGGACATCCCATGCTACTGACGGCATCATTGGCCATGTCTCTTCGCATCCCCAACCATTTTCCATAGCACATCCTGCCCCTGGCCCTGACCTTTCGCAGGCTACCTCCCAGTCTAGAATAACCAACTCGTATGCTCCCATGGCACACCACCATTCTCATGGACCCTCATGTCCACCGCAGTGTTTCATTCATGCGACTCACGCTTACGCCCCCCCCCCGGTCGCACCTCAACCCTACTACCACCAGCAGGCTGCACCAGCTCCTGCGCCTTCACCAGCCCAACCCGCTTAGTACCTGCCACAGGCAGCCCCTGCGACAAGCCCACAACCTGTCCCGTAGCCCTATCAGCAACCCCCTCAAGTTTTTGCCCCTACGCAGCCTCCACCTACATATCATCCACCGCAACCTTCTCCAGCACCTACGCAACCTCAGAATCCATGTGCTGCCCAAGGGCAAGTTTACGCTCAACAAAACCCACAGCAAAACCAGAACAACCAACGCAACTAGGGCCAACCAAACCGTGGCAGGGGCCGGAATCATGGGAATAACCAACCTGCAGACCAAGGTGGTCAACCCCCTAATCCACCTGATAATAATAATGCGGCCCCTGCTAACCAAAACCCTGATCGCCCGCCCAAGCAGGCTAAAAACCCCAATTTGCGAACAAACCATCTTTGTTCTATTTGCGGGGTCTATGGCCACTACACACATTTTTTCCCACACATGGAGCGAGTTCGGAAACTTTGGGCTGAAGATGCCCACCGCCAAGGGCAAGTGGCTCCTCAAGCACCACCCAACCCCCCACAACCTCAGCAGCCACCTTTGGTGCTGCAAAACCCCTTACCAACCCAAGGCATAGTGAACACCCAACCATTGGCTCCCCCTCAAGCCAACACACCAACCCAACAACAAATCACTTATGCTGCTCCTGATCAACCCATGCATGACTCAGGTACCCACCATTTGTTGATGATGTCATCCGATGAGGTCAACCTTCAGACCCGACAGACCCAATATGGCACCACCCCTGAACCCCCTCCTGCCGATAAACCCACTGATGCTCATCCCACTGATCAGGCGTTACGTATACCTCCACCTCCACTAGATGGCGTTCCCAAAGCACCTCGTTTCCCGCTTCGCCATATCAACAATAACCCCAATGCACGGGCTGCGTCCAACTACAACATTGTCGATGACTTAGCCCAATCCCCCGCAGCCATGTCTGCGTTAGAAGTCTTAAAAAACTGCCCGTCGCAGCGCAAGACTTTACTCTCATCCATTGGGGCTATCGATCCAAATGATTCGATTCTAATGGCATTTGATTTGGACCAATCCGAACCCTGCATGCCTTCCACTTTAGCATTCCAAGTTTGTGTTTTCGTTTGGAATTTTGTCATCCATCGATGCATTATTGATGAAGGTGCCTCTACATGTGTCATGTCCACCCTCATCTGGTAGAAATTGGGATCCCCCCCTCTCAAGCCGTCCACTACTGCGTTGCGAGCCTACGACGGCCGTTCGGCTCAACCACAAGGCCTATTAACTAACGTCCCCGTCCAGCTAGCTGGAAAAACCGTCCTTATCGACATCGAGGTTATCAATGCATAGCTTGATTATAACCTTCTACTTGGCCGTAGCTACATGTACGCCATGCGGGCGGTTGCTTCTTCTGTTTTTCGTACCATGATGTTCCCCCACGAGGGACGCATGGTCAAGGCCGACCAACTCACCTACTACGATCCCAATGCCCCCGCGGCACCTGAAAATGTTCTCCCCATGGTTGAACAACCTGTTTCGGGTGCCACCACTTCATTTGTTTCCCCTATGGGGCCCATAGTTTACTCAGATGCGCCTATGACCTCGACCTTCCAATCTATTCCACCCCCGTCACCTGCCACTAACGTGTCTGACTTGTGTACCCTGTCCCATAATACGCGAACTCCTACTAATCAACCGCCCTTGTTGCCTAAACCCCCTTTTGTACCTAGCCACATTGGTGCTACCCCCATCCATACCATCCCTTTCCTCTTCCCTCCATCAGGAGTAGTTAGCGCCCTGGTCATGGCTACCCTCAGCCTCCCTGGTTTAACCTTAGGATTACCTGTTTGGTATCTTTCACCTCCCGTTCCCTCACCGACACCAGATGTCGTCCTGCAACCGGTGCAACCCATTGTCACTACTAGTCAACCACCTCCCGGTGTCGCTACCCCATCATCTTCCATGAACCCCCCCTCCTCCTTCTACCAAACCAACTGGGGGCAGAGGCCCCCAACCTTACTCTACTGTCCCACCTCCCAAGACAGTCAAAAACCTCCCTGTATTTCGTGCTCCTCCCAAATGCTCGCTGTGCGATGAGTTGGTCCATGCGACTCACCAATGTCCTCAGTTACCGGCATTACAGGCACACATGGAACTGCTTGACGACAACCCTACTATCCCAGTTGTCCACCTGGATCCAACCCCCAAGCCTCACGACAAATCCCTGCGCACTAATCACCCCTGTGCCATATGCGGTATTTACGGGCATTACACCAATCACTGTCCCGATCTCCCCGATTACAGAGCAGCTCTCTTTGAGATGAACAATCTGGATCTTGAGACCGCACCACCCACCATTGAGGAGATCCACCCCCCGAGTTCTCCCCCTTCCGGAGAAGTTAATACCATTTATATGATCTCTTCCGCTGCTACTCCCTCGTCAACCGATTTGACGACACAAACTTTCCGCACTGATGAGGAGATCCTCGAGGCTCTCACTGCCCCAGAGTATCCCTGGGATGACATGCACCACCGTTCCTACTTTCTCCCAGATGAATCCTCTTCTAACACTGCTACCCAATTTGTAGTTGAATCCAAAGACTTCCTTCCCCCCAAGGTCGACTGGTTCAAGGACCCTGTTCCTGCTCCTGACGCCTTCGAGGAGGGTAATATGGCCAACATATCACCCGTCACCCAAATTGATATCGCTGCCCCAGGAAGTTCCCCTGAACTCATCACTTTAGGAGCCTCTTGCAGTGAACAAGAGATTGAAGAATACAAGAAACTCTTCAGAGAATTCCGTGATGTCTTTGCCTGGTCCTATGCCGAAATGCCCGGTCTTGACCCTGCCATTATAGAGCACCACATTGACACATGGCCTGACGTTCCCCCCGTTCGTCAAAAACAACATCCCATTCATCCCTCAAAACAACCAGCTGTCAAAGCAGAGATTGAGAAACTTCGCAAGGCATGCTTCATTTAGGCACAAGAATGAAAATGTGAACTCAGTAAAGAAAAATCAAGCTTACTTGTGAAAAGGGCAATGATTTATTTTTCCCTATAAATGAGGAAGTTATAAACACTTCTACAGACATCATGTGGAATGTGTGGAAGAAATTTAGGTCTAAAAAGGATGAAAAGAGTATAGATGCACCATTACAGAAAGAAACAGATAATCATGAAGTGGAGCTTGAATTACCTCAAGGTGATTGCCATAAAGAACATAAAGAGGAAAGTGAATACAAGCACACAATCCTTACTGATGGGGGTTTTGAAAATCAAAGAGAATATATTGATGGATCATTGAACTATGAAAGAGTACCTACTGATGGGTGCTCACAAATTTATGTTGGTGACATAGATATCAGATTTCAAAAAAAATTTGCAAGCCAAATTTCTCATAAGCATGAAGATGAATACCTTGTGACAGATAATGAAGAACCAAGATCAACTTTCCCATCACCACTTGAGCTTCAAGAAGTTGATCAAATCAAGTACAACGAAGAAGAGGAGTTTCAGTCTCATGAACCATCCTTCATTGAAGTGTATTTGAATATGAGTGAAAGGGATATCCAAGAGGCCCTTAGCATACTCCATGACACTCAAGCATTGGTATCAAATTATTGTTGGAAAGTTTCTTCATTGGAGGAGCCATCCTTCCTTGAAGACATGGAGAATATTCAAAGAGAAATGTGCAATATCAAAGGTAATTTCATGTCTTTTCATTTTGATAGAAAAAATTTCATTGAGATTAGTGTTGTACAGGAATAAACACCTTATAACCGAAGGTCTGGGGTTACCAACATACTCTTAAAACTTGCAAGCAATAAACTTTAGAGTACAGAAAGGAAACAAGAGGATAGGATAGACTCACCCGATTCACGATGGTTGATCCTAGCTTTGTCCTCTCCCACTCTGCTTCTCCTCCAAAGCTTTCAGGGATGTTTCTCCTTCACCTGTAAAGAGCTAATCCTCCAAATGCAAGCTTATTCATGTATATAGAGCAGGTTAGATAAACAAGAGAGTGCTTAATCATAAATATTCATCAAACCATGATACATGAAAGACATTCAAAACACATTTGGAAGAAGGATTCGCTTTATCAAAAATAGTGAATGAGTTAAGATTACAACCCAACGCCTGAGACAAGGACTCCTCTGCAACCAAAGGATTCTGAGTTCTACTGCTTTAAAGACTTCTAAATAGACACCACCAGCATAACTTTTCTCTCCAAGTATGATTGATTAATACCCTCCCCGAGGTCTTTATTTATACTTAGTGAAATAAGGCAGTTTCGAGGGTTGAGGAGGTTGAGACAGTTAAGGACTTAACAAATCTCAAATAGTCACGATTTATTATTTTTAATGTCAAAGGAAAGTGTATGCGGGTATTGATACTGGAAACCCACATATGAAATGCGATTTTCTCTAAGGGAAGCCTGCGTACATATTTGTACGTAGGTTGCAATTACAAATACTCGTGTACAATATGCGACATGCTGTAGGAAAAGTTGCGTATGTACACGATTTGCATATAGGCAAAGGCGTGTACAGCAATTGACATATTCAAAGGTAAAAATGGCAAGCTGGATGGATAATAAATGTATCTCATAACATTCCCATCTATAGTGTTTTAGGAAACCTTTAATCCATAAATGTCCTTTTGTGTGCTAACATAGGAAATGTTGGCACTTAGACGGAGAAGTGCCATTTGGGTGGATAACAAATGCCCCCTAACGTATGAGGTCAAAGGGAAGTGATGGCCGAAATACATTATAATATTTATCTTTGGAGAACTCAAAAATCTAATGGAGCAGAGGTAGTACCTGAAACAAATACATAATAATGTCATATACAAAGTCATATCTGAGGATGCTATGTTCAATATACCGGAACACTAGCTCCTTTACAATATTTGAGTACATCATATGATACAGGTACAAGACCATGTATATTACAAAGGTGGATCGAAGCCACAATATACAATAATGATGAGTCTTCAAAGATCTGGAGGCTGTGTACATAAATGGAACATACTCTTGTGTAACTTAGTCCATAGGTGAGGAACTAAGGTCTTCATAAACAATCCCAAAGAACTAGTATAATCCAAGCCATGTGAATAAATGTTGGCTAAAGTCGAACATGGAAAGGATTCAACAGTTTGTCAATCAATAGGTGATAATCGACAACTGAAGCAAAGGAATTCGCCTATGATAAAAGTGAATCCTAAGTTACTATCGTCAAAACTCTAGGTATTCGTCATCAGGAAGTACTGAAATGGAACCATGTTGTGGTAAGGAAGGTAATAGATCCTCCAACGGATCACAAGAGTGACTAGGAACTGGGCAAAATAAGGGAGACACAATAGATAACAGATATAACAATGATGGGATTGGGATAAAGATCAAACATTGGGTTGAGTCCTTGAACAGTGAGCACGACACATAGATAACCCAAGGTAGTTTTTAACTTATAGATAGAACAACCAGACTTATCTGTCATGTAGGAGACATGATCAGATTCCCCAGGTATAATGGACAAGAGGAGGAGTAGTAAACTCGAAGTAATAGCTGAACTGAAAGTGAACACTGAGACATGGGTATTGAAAAAAACAGAGAGTGCTATGTTCAAGGAAGACATGCTGCCACTAATTGAAAATAAGAGAAAAATTCTTCCTTACCTTCCCTGTTAAATTTTAACGAGTCCAGGAAAGTCAACTCGGATCCCTCTTCATTTTTTAACAAGCTTGAAGAGAAGAGAAAATAATGCTTGATAGTGTCACTGATTCGTGGATTTAATGAGCCCGAACTAGTACATGATCACTTGGTGTTTTCATGTTTAGAGAGTCTGAAAACTCCAAAGAAGACTCCAGGGGGTCCTTTTTCGTCCAATTTAGTCTCCTGAGGCTGAAAAAGAATAAAACATACCACAGAAGAACTCTCTTAACTTCCGGAGAAGAAAAGGTGAACCTTTTTTGTACTTAGTCAGGGAGGTCTGAAAAAGGTTAAATTACCACCTACCCAACGCTCCTTCCAGAACAGCATGAATAGCTTGAGTTTTACGAGTGTGAAGGAAAGCAAGATCACTCAGAAAGATCCATTTGATTATGAGAAATGGGGCTTACAACAATAAACTCGTTGCTTTGTTCTTAAGTTTTTAACGAGCATGACAAAGACAAAAAGTACAGTTGGAATATTTTTCATGTTTAGGTCCAGAGCACGAAAAAGAGAAAACTAAGCTCATACTGGGAGTTCCTTTTCCGTAAATTTAGTCCCTCGGGTCCAAAAAAGTGATAAACCTATGCCTAAGAATACTCTTCTTAATTCAAATAGAAAAGAGAGGGATCCTTTCTCATATTATTCCGCATGGTCCGAGAAAGAGAGAACCTACCACCGATGCAAATGCCCATTCACATATTCTTAACAAGCTTGAACAGACAAGTTAACTCGGCAGTCAAATTTGTTTTGAAGGAGTCAGACCTGGGCCTAAAGAAACTCCATAAGGGTGGGGAGTCCTATAAAGGGATAACTTGTAAAAAGAGATTAAAAAGGAATCTCTATTTGGAGTGAAAAATAGCTAAAAGGATACCCCTGTACCTAAAACAACTACGACATGAGTATCAATAGACAAAATAGGTTTTAAAGGAGGATACTCATGCAAAAAGGGTCTTATCCACGGAAGAACAATGGTAAAAACAGGGAACTAATGGTTTAAAATACCGTAGTCCGTGGAAAAATGTTGATTGCTAAGGTTAATGTGGATTAAGTATAGATGCAAAAAATGCATTGGAAATGTCAAAACCACCCTATGGGAGCAAAAAACACTTTATAATGATGAAAAACCTGTTACAAGGCAAAAACAGATATGGTATTAGTTGAATACATTTCAAACTATAGGAAAAAACCCACTTTTAGAAATAAAATTTCTATAAATAGTTCAAAAGCAAAACAAACCTCACCATTTTGAATTTTAGCCATAAGAAGCAAGTTTTTACCTCTACCTTCATTCGATCGGTGTGGACAATCTAGTGGATGAAATCCAATTCCCCAAGTTGCAGGTAAGCCTACACCCCAAGCTCTTCAATTTGATCCTAGCAATTTTCAATTTTGAGTCCCAATTTCATTGTTTGAAGCATCCTAAAGCATGTCACGACGCGTATGCAGGTTCACAGTGTAAATACTCGTGTACACGTGTTCTGTACGTGGGTTGCCTTTAGAGACAGTCGCGTACAATACGTGACATGTCTAACTAGATAGTCGCGTGTACTGCGTGAAGGATAAAAATCTAATTTAAGGCAAAAATTTTGAAATTTTATATGAAATTGATGAATCATAATACTTGTTTTGCTAGGTGTGAAGATGGTGTTGGAATGGAGGGAACGGGAACATGAAAATATGGACCAAGAAGTGCTCCAAAGTGCACCCACCGTACATGCTTTACAAACGAGTGGGTTATTAAAGTTATTTTGCACATCACCCATGCGAGCCAATGTTCGTCTATTGGATTTCATGATAAACTACTGGGATCATGATTTAGGGATGTTTGACCTACAAGGTGAGACTTTGGAAATTACTTCCAAGGACATATATTTTATTACCGGCCTGTCATGATGAGAAGCACCAGTCAACTTAGAGGGCATCGGTAGGGGTGGTGATCCTTTAAGTGTCCAGAACTACATTGATGTGTTTTGCACACCGGGTACCCAGAAGAGAGGGAGCTGTGTCCCTATTGCGCATATCCATGATTTCACACTACAAGTAGTGACGAGCACCATCGTGAGGATTGCAGGATCCTATTCATTACATTTAGCTACACGGAACCAAATGAGGTTGGCGGTGGATTGTATGTAGGGTGCCCTGTATGATTGGTGTTCAGGAGTTGTCCCCATTATGAAAGGACAACTCTTTCATTGCAAGAGAGGAAGGAGAAATAACTTTGGGTATTCTAGCATATTAGTTTCCTTCTTCGAGAGAGAGTACCAGGGTTGAGCCCCGCCATACCCCTACCAGTCCGATCTCCACGTCAGCCGAGGCTAAGCAGATGGGGAGACATCTTCCTCCATCAAGGATGAGGAGACTTAGTGTAGAGTGTGTATAATGATGACTTCTATATTTGGTGGGAGTGACATCTACCGGCACTAGATCAATTTTCGTATGCTGGCATGGATTTTCGAGGTGATCCAGACCTTGTCCTCCCTCCAGGAGGAGCATGGGGAGAGCTAGGTAAAAAAAAAAAAAAATTAATTTTTAACATTTTTAAAAAATTTATGATTTTTAAAATGATAGATATATACATATGTGTACAAGTCTTAATCCTATAAACATGTCAAAATGCATATATTGGACCGGTCCGCCCTGAGGGGCATCCACATATGTTTGTTCGTCCTGTTGTAGGCGAACACCCGGGGCTTATTAGGGTTCTAGAGGGGAAGCAGGCCAGGCTTACCCAAAGAGTTCCCACTTTGTGGATAGAGCATATCCCAGCTGTCATGCAGGAGTTTGTGGTTGGAGTTCCACCTGTTTGGTTACACCTTTTGAGGTGAGTGGCTAGAGCGGTTCTTATATACATAGATGCTGTGGAGGCTACTGAAGCTAAAGAGGCTGAGGAAGCCAGAGTACAAAGAGACCATGGGGACCAAAGTGGTCCAAGTGACCAGGGTGGTCCTGCTTAGATATAGGACATTTTGATGGACTACGATCCACATTTTGTATATTTTTGTATATTATACAGTTATGACTGGATCTGAGGATTAGACTCAACCTATCTATGGACAGATACTTACATATATATATATATTGTTGTCGGTTTATTTACAAGTGTTTTTTATGTGCATGTTGTATATTTTTATGAAATGTGTGTTAGATGCCAATCTAAAATGTAATTAGCATATGCATCAGTCAATGAATTCTGATTTCTTGGAATGTGATTGAATATAATAACTTCAAAATTTCTTTCCAATAACCTAATTTGCATGAATTGACGTAATAGAAAAGGGTTTCGCACCTGATAAGCTCGATTGAGCTGGGAAACCACTAGTTGAGAGTCCAGAAGGACTTCGAGCTGGGTGATACCACGTGACAAAGCATCCCATAGAAGCTCAATTACAACCCTATATTCAGCAACATTATTAGAAGCAGGACCTAAGCAAGCGCCTCCTGCGGAAACTAGCTGTCTTGAGGGAGAGTAAATGACCCACGCTATTGAAGCAAGATTACAAGTGTGGCGACTGGCACCATCGACGAACCCTATATACCTCTCAGAAGACATTTGCAACAACCAGTAGATGGTATAAAAAACAAAACCGACAAACTAATGTACATAAAAATATATACAAGAAAAAGTGCTAAGCCTAAGCATAGTACTTCTTCAGGTAGAGCCCATTTCTAGGCTCAGGCAGCTTGTTCCCATCAGAATCAATTAACTCATATGCACCCTTCTTTAAGACCTTCGACACGACATAAGGTCCTAACCACATGGCCTTGAATTTTCCTGCCCCCAGGGGTTCTTTGTCTTGGTCCCAAAGCAAGACAAGTTCCCCCTCAGAGAAAAACTGAGGTTTGACCGACTTATCATATTGATTTTTGACCCTATTCTTGTGAGCTTGATTAGCAATCAGTGCATCTCTACGCTGTTCATCAAGGTGTTCTAAATGTACCATACGTTCTTCAAGCTCTATCGTATCAGGTAACACATGAATAGCTATTTTTAAAGACGGGATTTCACACTCAATCGGGGTAAATGCTTCCACTCCATGGACGAGTTGGAAGGGGGAGAAACCCGTAGCAATTTTTACATTAGTTCGATAGGCCCAAAGAGCAGGATATAGCATGATGTGCCAGTTAGAACGGGCTGCATCAATTGTACATTTAAGGATATTCTTTAAAGTTTTGTTTACAGCCTCAAATTGACCATTTGCTTGCAGATAGTACGAAGATGAATGTTCTTGTATGAATCCGATCATAGTGGTCAGTTCCGTCATCATGCTATTTTGAAAATGACTGCCATGATTAGTGACAATCACTTTGGGTATACCAAACCGTGCTATAATATGATTGAATACGAAGAAAGCTGTTGTTTCCCTGTCGGCTTTAAAAGTAGGCATTGCCTCTGCCCATTTCGTAAAATAGTCAACAGCGACAATAATATATTTATGCCCCCGAGACGAGGCTGGGTTGCATGTCACGTAATCAATCCCCCATTTCATGAAGGGGCCTACCGAGACAACGGGAAACAATGGAGTGGGATGTGACTGCATTTTCTTGGTGTAAAGCTGGCAAGGATGACAGTGCTTCACTACTTCAACACAATCTTTGAAGATCGTGTGCTTCCACACAATCTTTGAATATTGTGTGCTTCCACACAATCTTTGAATATCGTGGGCCAGAAATAAATGGCACGTAGTATCTTTTGGGCCGTTGCTAACCCAGATAAATGACCCCCACACACTCCACTATGGGAATCATTAAGAACAATCTCTGCTTCCTCATGGGTAAGGCATCGACGCAAAATGAAATCTACCCCTCTTCGATATAATGTATCTCCTATGATGAGGTAGTTCTTAGCATGAAGGTGTAATTTACATCGTTCCTCCCATGAGGAAGCTGTAGGATACTTCAAAGTCTGGAGATATATAATAATATCCTCGTACCAAGGATCAAAGGTGGATATCAAGAATATATGCTCATCTGGGAATGAGTCATCTTCAACGGCTACATATTCTTCAGTAGGAAATTCTGCTATAAGCTCAGCAAAAACTAAGGAATTTTTAGACTTAGCGGACTAAAAATCCAAGTCAAACTCTTGGAGAATGGCTATCCATTTGTTGAATTTTCCCCCAACAATCCGCCAAGACAAAACATATTGAAACGGATTCACATCTGCCACTACTGTTGTGCTCCTCAGTAAAATGTAGTGAGGTAACCTCTGAACAACATAGACAGCTGCTAAGGCTAATTTCTCAACGTGGGAGTACCTAAGTTCAGGTCCGACCAAAGCATGGCTAAGATAGTAAATGACATGCTCTATGAGCTTATCATCCTCCTGGACCAGCACTACCCCAATGGTCAACTCAGACGCGGCCAGATATAATATAAAATCCCTAGAATAATCTGGCGAACGCAGTAAGGGTGCCGACAACAAAGCTTTTTTCAATGCCTCGAAAGTGAGTTGTGTAGTTTCATCCCATACAAATGGGGTGTCCTGTTTGAGCAGGCACATGAAACCCTTGGTAATCTTGGCATAGTTAACAATAAAACGTCGAAGAAAATTAGACTTCCCTTGCAGGCTTTGAAGTTTCCTGATAGAACGAGGAGGAGGCAGATTTACAATGGCCTCTACTTTTAATGGATCCACCTGGATGCCTCTATTAGAGACAATGAACCCGAGAAATCTTCCTGAATCGACACAAAATACACACTTGTGGGGATTCAAGTGGATTTTATAATATCTGCATCTCTAAAATATCAATCGTAAGTGATCTGGATGTTGAATCCTCTTACGAGAATGTGCAGGCAGATCATCGAGGTAAGGTTCGACAATAGCTTTGATATCATGGAAGGAAAAGTTCATAGCCCGTTGAAAGGTTGCCCCAACATTTTTCAATCCAAAGGGCATTTTCTTGTACGTGAAGGTACCCCAAGGACAAATGAAAGCAGTTTTATGTTGGTCTTCCAGTTTTATTTGAATTTGATTGTATCCGGAGAAACCATCCATAAACAAGAACACTTCACTTCCTGCACAAGCATCTATAATATGGTCTATAAATGGCATGGGATAGTTGTCCTTGGGACAAGCTTTATTCAAATCTCTGAAGTCAGTACAGACACGTATGGTCCCTTGCTTCTTATCAATAGGAACAGGGTTGGATACCCATTCTATCAAAGCTATGGGATAAATAAAACCAGCCGTCAACAGTTTTTCAACTTCGGCCTTCACAGCCATCGCTTTGCACGGGTTAACAGGTCTTAACTTTTGTCGAACAGGTTTGGCATCAGGATATGTTCGGATTTCGTGTTCAACAATTGATGGATCAATCCCTGACATCCCCTCATATGACCAAGCAAAGACATCGTGAAATTCCTTAAATAATGCAATATAGATAGAAATCTCTTCAAGAGATCAGTTTTCCCCTATATATATATGTTTTCCATGACATCAGGATTTACAGAGATGTTAATAGGTATAGTGGCAAAAATATTTGCCATATTCCCGTCGGCAAACATTCCTTCCCTGGGTAAGGGATTGATGGGTGTATCAACATCTTCTGACAGTCTCATACGAAACTCTTGATTTTCTATTCTGCTTAGTTCTGGAAGAAAATAGGATCGATGGTGAAGATCCTCACAGATCTTACCACGTCTACTCATGGCTTCCAAAATGGCTTCATCAGAAGGTAAAACCATATCTAAACAGTCCGTAGAGTGTGAAGAGTTTTCTGCCCATGCGGGCAAATAGACTTCTTCTAGGTCCTTCGAGACTGTGAGAGGATCCGGAATGGGGTCAATAGTGGTTTGAGTGATAGTTTGGTAAGCTACTTCCACTGCTGATAAGGGCACCTCTGGTTCGTGGGGGGAAGGGAGAACCCAAGGATCAGTCCTATCAACAACCGTGGCTATGGAATTCCGCACACTAGTAGCACCAATATAGTTAACTGGGGCTGGAAGATCAAATGTGCCCATCAGTGATGTGTACATTTCAGCCCCCAAGATCTGTGCTGCAGGTTTGACCTGATCAACCAATGGCACAGTGGACTCATTAGAATCTAAACGGCCTTTTCGAGTAAAATCAAGTTGGTCAATAGTAACCAACTTTCCCTCATGTGAAAAAACCACTACACGAAAGATGATCGACGCAATAGCGGACATAGCATAAGTCCAGTTTCTTCCCAAAAGCAAATTATAGTCCAAAGGTGCATCAATCACTTCCACCTCAACATACACTGCTTTCCCTGCCAGCTTAATTTCAAAATTCGGCAGGATACCATGTGGATGGGAGGACCTTCCATCGAAAGCAGTAAGTAGAGTGTTTGATGGGACCAGCTCTGGGGATCCAAGAGCTTTCCAATAAGAGAAGGACATAACACATGTAGAAGAACCCTCATCAACAATTTCCCTTCCAATGGTCTTTCCACCATGGATGACATCTATTGATAAGGCTACATGGTAAGGTAGGTTAATTTTAACATCAAACAAATGAAATTTCGTCATGAGACTTGATGAGTCCATGCTGCCTAAAGCTGTTAAGAGGGCATCCTGCTGGCCATAACAACTCTGTAACACCTCTAAAGCTGACATTGCACATGGGGTTTGGGCTAGATATTCAACCACGGAGTAGTTTGAAGCATCCCTAGCATTAGGGTTATGCAAGGTCTTCTTGAAGACACCTTTTGGTATCTTCGGCATAGTTTCAGCAGGCTTCTCTATCGTGAGAGGGTTAGAAGTTTCACCTATAGCTTTACCCTTCTCAGAAGTCTCTTTCTCATAATTTTTATTCCTCATCTATAATAAAGTGTTATAGCGGATTTCACCACACTAGGTGAATCACACATTGTATGGCCTTCCCCTGTCCCGCTGCAAACTCATTAGCCCCTATGGACCACTTTTTGTCTTTTGATGTATCCTTGACCATCCCTAAAAACATAAGAAAAGTGATATACGCGGCTTTTTCCCCGATAACCGCGTACATACGTGGATATTCCCTCTATAGTCACGTACATCGGGATGTGTACATAATCCAAATACTTTTGGAGCGTTCCTTGACTTGGATCCGACTCATATGACTCCTAGCCTTCCATATGCCTTGAGATCGCATGGATTCGACCTTTCAGTATACCTTTGAAAATCTATATAAGGAACCTTTGAGACATTGAAAGCATAAGAGAGAATTGAGAGTACCGAAACTATAGTCCATTGTTGCCAAAACTTATGCTTGAGTCTGCATCCCTTTGTCCCTTGGAGCACTGTTGTGTTCTTCCCAAGCTTTCCTTTTGCTAGTAAGATTGCTATCGAAGTGATGGAGGATTGAGGTGGTGGAGGCCCAAGTGGGCGATTCAGTTTCTCCGGTTTGCAGACGTGCCGTCAGAGGTTGTCACTTGTAATCTGATTCATATTAATAGAAATATCTTTTCTTGTCCAGTAATGTGTATTTGAATGAATATTGTGTCCATTGGAATATGTCAAATGCTTTTACATTATTGATTATATATGCTAGAATAGATCTAACACCATGAAATATAGTATGCTTGTATTGTTTACTTGTTGTTGAGGATGTGCTATAACCATTCAAGCTGAAGATTGGAAAGCTCAACAAGGATCTACTTCAACCGTCTGGAATAAGGTACGAGGTTTGATCCTTTAGTGTTAGACATTTTATTTCTATTGCATATTGGGAAAGATATATTTCTGAAGTCTAGCTGTCTGTTGTGGTACCCCAAGCCATAGGAATTTCTCTCCATAACAGAATTGGCGACTCTGCTGGGGAGTTCCTAGTAATTGTCCTTTGGGGGTTGATTTCTTGGAATTCAATGTATTTGAATTGCTCTCTCTCTCTCTTGTTTCTGTGTCGGGTATGGGGGCATGTATGCCTGGTAGAGCCTGATTGGTGTGAATTTAGTCTCAGCCTATTTGGTTGCCTTGAATTTGTGCATATTTTTCTTCCTGTACGCGTGTTTGTCACTTACAATCGCGTATACACACGTTTTCCTCTGGGATTTCCGCGTATACACGCGGGTTTACTGCGCATAGTCACGTATACTCTGGTTTTTACCTTTTTGTGGAAGATAGTGGATTGTTGGGTGGATTCTGTTAGTTGCTGAGTCTCCTTTGGCACTGCCTGAGTCTGTTAATACCTCTGTGTTTGACCAGAAACATTTTTTTTTAGCCTAAATTTTTTCTTTTAGGAAAGTTCTTGTCATGGCATCTTTGATTTTTTGTTTGAGATTAGTGCATTAGAGTCATTTTGCCTTAGTGCTTTGCTGGAATGCTGTTTATGTGTGCTTGCAGAGTCTGGGGTGGGTAGAATCATTCTATTGCTTTTTGTATCTCTTTATTTTCAAAAAATCCTAAAACATTTGCTTATCATCATGCATTGCATTTTGCACTTTGCATTGTACTTGCACTAGATCTAGATTTTCTTTGGAGTAATAGTTAGGACTTCATATAGGGAAATTTGCATTCAGCATTTAAAGAAGAAATTGTGCATTCACGTAGTACGCATACCCTATTTTCATGGACACAATGCATTTGCATTGATTGTTAGGTGTGCATTTTACTTCCTGTTGCGTCATAACACCATTAGTTGCACGACCATATCCTATTTTTGAGTAATAAAGCCAACTAAAATCAACGCTAATTAAAATGAATTACACTCTTATCTTTTCTAGGGTGCACCAACAAGCTTAGGTTTTAGGATCTTGGAATAGTTCATTGAAAGTTAATTCTCCAAGATCACTAAACGACAACAACTAGGTGTCTGTCCAGGGAGTGTGTGAAATCCTTGGTATAACCAGCGTTCTCAGGAAGCTCCTCTCAAAAGGGAGTCAAGCACTAGGCAGTGTGAGCGGTTGTTGATTGGGATAACCCCTGGTCGAGAACTGTGTAGCACCGGCGATATAGCCAGGATTGTATTCATATCTAGGGGCTCTTTCGAGAGTTTCGGGCTTTGCTACCCTGCCCATACGGTCAATCCCGCCTGCGACTGTCCGCCTAAGAGTTGATTATATTGAGGTGACCTTAGTGACCTTACCTAGGATATCGAGGGGGTACGTGTAGAGGTTATTCTGCATGTGTCCCAGCCAGGTTAAGGTCGGACAGCACAGTCTCTTTACGCATTGAAGCTGAGGGCCACAATAATTGGTTTCGAACCTCCGCTTGTGGTGACAAGGGCCTCTCAAGCCTCTCCTAGGCGAGACATACCGGCCACATTCGGGAGCTCACTTATCCAGCCCTTGTTTGCTTGCTTTTGGCTTTAGATTTTATAGTGATTGCTCTGTGCATGCTAGTTGTCCTAGGGTTGACGTAAATAGAGAGTCTTTGCTATTTTGTTGAGTCATTGTGGATTCGGGTGCGGTTCCGCGCTGTTCTCATCTGTTAGCAGGACTTTCGTCTTCCACTTCTCCTCCTCCTTTGGGAGAGGGGTCTAGATTGTCCAGGCGGACTATGTCACACATTGATTCACACACCATGGAGGATCATTCAGAGATTATTCCTGAGCCACCTCCTCCCATTCGGATTGACGATGGGGAACTTACTCCTACATACGATCCCTCACCTGACCTAGCTGAGATTGGTCCTGTTATTTCCCAGATAGGATCTTTGCATGATAGACCTACTCACCCTAGGGCAGATTCCCCATTGACACGTTACCGGTATGGAATGTCGGATGATGCCGAGACTCACTTTGACCCTCCTAGCACTAGCTACAGTAGTTATGTTATGACTGGTTTTTCTATGCACGATTTGACATTTCATGTTGAATCCAACTTTGAGCCTAGCACTATGCCTGGGGGCAATCCCATGCCTTACCTTGCGGAGAGGTTTGGGAGTACTAGTCACATTGCACCTTCCATCCCGATGGTGGAAGACCCATCTTATATGCCTCCTAGGTCTAGAGTTAGTGATCCGATAGGGATACCAGGTTCCAGACGAGTGACGATAGGCATTAGTACATATATTCTTACAGAGATTCCTTCGTCCTCGCTTCCGAGTTCTTCAAATGTAAACCCTCCACCTTACTCGCGTGGTCCTTCGAGTCGGCACGTAGCTACGAGTCAGATCCATACTGCGATTACTAGACCAATTGTGTCTCAATCCTACATACCACTCATGGTTTTGGGAGGTTATGTTCATGTTTCTAGAGGTCAGATTGCTACTTCCACGACATATATCCCTACTTTCAGTACGTATATTCCTACTTCTGAAATGTATATCCCTACCTATGGAGTGTCTCATGGGACATCGTAAGCGGTGACCTATGGACCCTATTATGGGATGCAGTATGGACAGGTCTCTTCACCTTATGGAGGCAGGTATTCACAACCTGCTTACTCTCCTAACTATGGCTTTGTAGCTCCTACTAGTCAAGGTCCACCTCATTATGCGACTTCCCCGGCACCCTACACGGGTCATACAGGAGGAGGTCACTATGGCCAAGGTCATGGTGGTAATCAATCCTATGTGAACTAGGGAGCGGTCCATAGACCTCATCATCCTAGGCTCCCTTTCCTCGTGACACTCAATCTACCTGACTTATCGAGACTTACGAACGATCCTGTGGCTCATTACCCGGCTTGGCCAGCTGTCCCTACCAAGCTTCCTTCGAACATACCTAAGTTCGAAGGAAAACCAGGAGAGGATCCTAGCGAACACGTTACGACATTCCACCTATGGTGCTCTTCCAATTCATTGCATGAGGAATCAGTCCGTTTGAGACTATTTCAACGCACCCTCACAGGGCCTGCGGAAAAATGGTACATAGAGTTACCTAGGGGTTCCTTTACTTTGTTTGACGACCTTGCGATGACTTTCCTTAATCACTTCCAGCTACCAGTACGCTATGATGTTGGTACTGAACTCTTGTCGACATTTCGGAAAGATAAAGCCACCCATATTTCTGATCATATTCAGTAGTGGCGTAGACGGAAGAGATTAATTAAAGATTTTATACCGCCGGAGTTCCTTCTTGAGTGGTTCCTCAAATTTTTATTACCATATATAGCAAAGGATGTTTCCACATCCGGAGTGCAAAATGAGGAACAAGCAATCTTTAGGGCGCAGGAATTAGACTTGATCTATGCTCAGTCTGGTTTGTTATATGAGATTATACCCAACGCTCCTCGTTCTAGTTTCGATTCCAAGGTCAAACCTGGACCACATGCCGATGGCATTGTGGGTAGTGCAAGTAAGAAACCTATAGGTTCGGTTGTGAAACAAGTTGCTCAGTTGTCAATCAACCAATCTGCCTCGGGACAAGCTATGGATTCGTCTCAGCCTGCCCAAACGGTGAATGTACTTGCTATGCAATCGTCCGACCAGAAGGGTAACCAGCAACCCGGACGGAATAGAAAAAAGGGTAAAAATAATAATAATAAAAAGGGTGGGAATAAGAATGAGAATGCCAAAAAT